>JARBWK010000004.1:97209220-97392116 GCA_030556195.1 Anolis apletophallus
TATATTATTTTTGTTTATATATAGATTATTTTATTTTATATATTTTATTTTATATTATGTTCTATCCAGATTATCTGATTTGAACTGGATTGTATGGCAGTGTAGACTCAGGCTGGATCAACACTGCCCTATGTCCCAGGTCCTGATCCCAGATCATCTGTTTTGAATTGAATTATATGAGGACCCTTCCAAACAGGGCCTTTATCCCTGGATCTCATCCCAGGTTTTCTGCTTTAAACTGGATTATATGAGTCCGCAGTGCCAGATAATCTGGGATAAACAGCCTCAGAACTCTGAAATTCTATGGCCCAAGACAGAGGGGATTGGCTGCCACTTAAATGGTATTTGCATAAAGGGCTCCGATTGGCCAACAACATTCCAACATTCTAAGGTGACTCAGAGGGAAAGGGAAAGGCCTCAGGCAGTCAGCCACTGCTGCCCACAGCAATGACGGATCAGGACAAAACTTAGCAAACAGGGGCCCTGTGTATTAAAGCGGTTTTGGTACTTTTCCAACAGAGTACAGTCAGAGAGTGATGCTGCACACGTGTAGAGATTAGAAAAAGGGGTTTCTGTGCCAAGAATCAAGCAGGCACTGGCTCCGTGAATGTTACACTGTGATTGGTGCTTCTAGCCAATGCTGTGATTTGCCAAAGTACATCCCGTGCCTAGCGTAGATAACGTAGGCTCAGATTGGTCTAACAGTACAAGGCGTGAGGTTTGTTTACCTTAGTGCCAAATGGATAAGAACTGCGCATGAGCAGAGGGATTCTGCCCCCCTCCGTTGCTGGCAAGGAGTCTGCAGAAGCCAAATGTTGCTAGTTGGGAACATGAGAGTCCCAGCCACTGATAGATGTACTGTGGGAAAGACTACCATAGAAATGTTCATTGTTCTAACAAATAGGAGGGGATTAAGATGTGATGCAAATGAAAATGTTATGTTTTATTGGATTAATGAAATGTTCTGTGACACCAGCCAATGATGTTTGTGAAATGTTTATGAAGAAGGGCGGGCTTTGTGGATGCCGCCATGAAGGATATAAAAGCTTTGTGTTAAGGATGACCGGGGCCTTTGCCCTTTCAACAGCACGTTCTGTGGGCAACCCCACCAGCTGGTGTTAATCAATAAATCTTTGACTTCATCAAGAGCAGTAAAGTTGTTGCGTGATTCCTTATCCTTGCGCCCGCACGTCCATGCCGCCGTTTTTGGTAAGAGGTAACTTGCCACTTGGAGTTCCATAACTCCCAATTTGCTGCTACATCTTGGTGACCCCGACGTGATTCTAAAAGGCAATTTAGACGGGTCTGTGGTGAGAAAGGTGCAATCCAGTTAACTGGACGGCTCTCGCTCTCGAGCGGAGAGGTGAGACAACCCAGGAGGGCTGAGACGGGGCCCCACCAACTGACCGGCTGCCTGGCTTGTCCCAAACCAACGCCTGCTGACACGAGAGACCGCAACTGCCGCTACTGCCGGTGAACCCAGAGGCCAGAGAAAGTCCGGAGGGGGCAGCTTGAGAAAGCCGCCTCTAGTGAGAAACCCGGCAAGCAAAGACCGGGGGTACCTTCCAGGTGCCTAGTGAGCAATCCAGTAGCAGAAAGCGCGCAGAGAAAGTCGGGGGTGGCGGATGTCCGTGGCACCTAGCGAGTAATCCGACGAAACCGAGTGGTGACGAGGGAGACGTCCTGAGGTCTGCAGGAATCGGCAAGTATAGATTTTTCAAGCACTAACACGTAGGGAACACACATTGGGTTGGGGGTGAGCACTGAAGTGATCTTTGATCTTTGGCCAGAGAGATGGGTGGTGCGGGATCAAAGCAGGAGAAAGAGACCCCTTTGAAATGTGTGTTAGACAATTGGGACAGGTTTTGTCTGTTGGCAGTAGAGGGAAAGCCCCAAGATCTGAAAGAGTTTGAGCTCAAGAATTTGTGCACAGAGATTTGGCCTGCTGTCCAGGAGATTAGCTGGCCAAAATCAGGGTCCTGGGATTTGAGGAAGTGTAGACAATTAGAATCTTATTGTTTCGAAGTACATCCAAATGATCAATGGATTTACTCCGCAACATGGGAACGAATGGTTGCAGAGGGTGTTTGGTGGGCAGGCCCAAAGGGGCATGAGAAGAAAGGTTGTTTTGTTAGCCGAAAGGCAGGGAGAAACCCTCCGGTTCTACCGGCAGAGCCGGAAGATCTTCCACCCTTAAGGAGAAGACCGAGGCAAAGACATATTGCCGCCACAGGAGCGGGGGAGGCCACTGCGCCTCCGCTCTATGCAAGTTTGAACGTCCCAGAGCAAGCCCAAGCCATAGCCCCCACCCTTGGGACAGGCCCAGCCGTCCAGATGACGTCCCCGGCTGTGACGCAATCTGAGGCGGTCCCTCCTGTTCCGACTGCACCAATCCCGACCGTCCCCACCGCGCCGATCCCGGCGAGTCAAGCACTCCTTCCTGTTCCCATCGCGCCAATTTCAATCCCAATGAATCCCCCAATGACTTTTCAACTCGAATTAGGGAGCCTGCCAACTGCGGGTTCAAGCGGGACGTTTCCATCAGCCTTGGCAATGTCCCCAACCGCTGCGGCCCCTTTAATTCAGTCACAAGTGACAATGGCCTACCCTGTTCCCCGTTCAGAACGCAACCCGTTTTGTGAAAAACCACCTGCATATCAGGCCCCTCTCTCAATGGAAATACACTATCCCATAGAAGAAGCAAGGGAGATAGAAAAAGGAGCGAGATGGCCCACCCCTAATGTTGAAAGGATGATAGAGCGTCCTCAAGACGAAGAAGGGGGAGGAAGAATACTCCGGAGGAGGAGCTCTTTTGAGTCCGCAAGAGCGATAGAGCGCTCTCCGGAATTAAGCAGAAGGAACAGAGTGAGACAAGCAGCTTCCCCAATTCGGACCAGAAGCAAGTCCAGGGTTCAGGAAGCAAGGCAAGCAGAGGAAGAAGAGAGGAGGGTTTTGGAGTTGCCCATCCGACAGGTGCCGTTACTGGACGTGCACAACAGGGTCCTGCAAGCTTATCAGATAGTCACGTTTTCGAGTAGTGACGTGTTTAATTGGAAACATAATACTCCTCCTTATTCTGAACAGCCAAGAGTTATGGCGGATCTGTTGGAAGGCATAATTGCGACACATGATCCAACCTGGTGGGACTGCCGGCAGCTGCTAAATGCCCTGTTCACTGCGGCAGAGAGAAGATGCATTATCAATCAAGCTAGGTTGATAGCTCAAGAAGGACATGGGCAAGTGGAGGCAGTTGCATATGGGAATGCCAGATTCCCGATGGAGCAAGATCCGAGATGGGATCCGAATGATGCGGATCAGAGGGACAGAATTAGAGACTTTCAGCAAATTCTTTTAAAAGCAATCAGGAAGGGCCCACCCCGGCCTTCCAGTATTCAAAAGATACAAGGGGTTCAACAAGATAAAATTGAGACGCCTGCTGCGTTTCTAGAACGTCTAGAGGAAGCATACAGAAAGTACAGCCCCTACAATTTAGAGCAAGACGACGGGAGGGTTGCCCTAACGCAATCCTTCATTTCCCAATCATCTCCAGACATCAGAAAGAAAATACAGAAACAGCCAGGGTTTCTGGGAAAGACTTTGAATGAATTGTTGGCAATAGCTGATCAGGTGTTTATGGCAAGAGAGCAAGTGGAGGAAGAAAGGAAAGATAAGAAGAAAAGAGAGGGATACAGAGTTTTGGTGAGCATGTTGGATGAAAGGTCAGGAAGAGGAAGAGGAAATAGTCGTGGAAGAGGGTCAGGAAGAGCAAATGATGGAGGACAGTTTAAGTTGGGTCGAAATCAGTGTGCCCGCTGTAAAAAAGAAGGCCACTGGCGAAAAGATTGTGTAGAAGAAATGTCAGAAGAAAGTGATGCAAGTACAAAAAGAGCCAAAGTACCAGTTAGAGGGTCAGGAAGAGGAAGAGGAAGAGGCAGAGGAAGCTATAGGCCTTATGAGAGGGCTGTTGTGGCTGCTGCCGTACAGGAAGAAGAGGAAGAAGCAGAATGGGAAGATGAATGTTGAAATGTTGGCAAAGCTTTTCTGTTGCTTGACCCAGAGGAGCCATTGATTGCCGTAGAAGTGGAAGGTCAGCGCATAAAGTTCCTAATAGACACAGGAGCGGATAAGTCAGTAGTGAACAAAAAAATAGCACCCCTTAGTAATCAACAGATCAAGGTTGTTGGTGTATCAGGCAAGCCACAGAAATGTCCTTTGTTACAGAAGAGAAGGTGCAACATTGCGGGCAGAGAAGTGATACATCAATTACTGTATGTACCAGAATGCCCCCTTCCCTGCTGGGAAGGGACATCTTGGCGAAGATAAGGGCAAGATTGGAGTTCTTGGAGACAGGCCAGTTGGAACTTACCGTCCCAGGGCAAGAAGAGTACAGATTGTTTAGAGTGAAACAGGTCAGGAAGAAAGAGATACATTGGTGTTGGGAACAAACTCCCAGGGTTTGGGCAGAAGATAACGAACCAGGGATGGCGAAAAATGTTGCCCCTGTAGTGATACAGATAAGAACTGGTCAGCTTCCCGTGAGAAAGTCCCAATACCCTATCAGTAGAGATGCTGTAGAAGGAATTCAAGAAGAGTTACATAGACTGTTACGTCATGAGATTATAGTTTACGCGAGAGTCCCATGGAATTCGCCCCTCCTTCCTGTCCGTAAGCCAGATGGGCGGTTTCGAGTTGTCCAAGATCTTAGAGCTGTCAATCAAGCTACAGTGTCATTAACTCCTGTCGTCCCAAATCCATATATTATGATGAGTTTAATCCCAAGTACAGCAATCTGGTTCTCAGTACTAGATCTCCGAGACGCTTTCTTCTGCATTAGACTAGCTCCTATTTCACAGCCCATCTTCGCCTTCCAATGGGAGGCTCCTAAGGGAGGACAGCGTCGTCAGGCCACGTGGGCCAGACTTCCGCAAGGTTATCATTCCTCACCGACCATCTTTGGCCAGGCCTTAGCTAAAGACTTGTCAGATTTTGAAATTCCAGAGACTGAAGGAGTGTGGCTTCAGTATGTTGACGACCTGCTGGTCGCCACAAGAACTGAGGAAGGATGTAAACATTACACTTTAGAACTGTTGAAAGTGTTGGAAGAGAAAGGGTACAAAGTGTCCAGAAAGAAAGCACAGTTATGTCAAAAGAAAGTCAAGTATTTGGGCTTTGGTTTAACCCAGGGAAGCAAAGTTTTGGAAGTTGAGAGAAAGGAAGTCATCTGTGCAATCCCAACTCCCAAAGATAGAAGACAAACGAGAGAGTTCCTAGGAACCACCTCTTATGTAAGACACTGGATTCCCAGCTATGCTGTCATTGCAAAGCCATTGTACCAAGCAACCAAAGGAAGTAATCAGGATCCATTTGTATGGACAGAGGACTGTGACCAGGCTTTCAGAACGCTGAAAGAAGCTGTCATCTCGCCTCCAGCGCTAGGGCTGCCAGATTTAGACAAACCGTTCTATCTCTTTGCTGCAGAGAGGGATGGGACGGCGATAGGTGTTCTTTCACAAAGTTTAGGTACATGGCAACGCCCTGTAGCCTATCTTTCAAAGCAGTTAGACACAGTAGCAAAGGGTCTTCCACCCTGTTTAAGGGCTGTTGCAGCTGCGGTAGACTTAATCAGAGAAGCTACCAAGCTCACACTAGGGAGATCACTCACAGTGAGAGTCCCACATCATGTCAAAGCATTGTTAGATTCCAAAGGTCCACGCTGGCTGACAAATGAGAGACTGACTAAGTATGAAGGGGTTCTTTGCAATAACCCCCTCGTTTCCTTGGAGATGTGCCCAATGTTAAACCCGGCAACACTTTTGCCTAGCCCCTCAGAGCCCTCAGAACATGACTGCATAGAGACAATGGACTTGGTTTATTCCAGTAGGCCAGATCTGCGTGATTTCCCTTGGGAACAGGTAGATTTAACCCTTTACACGGATGGGAGTAGTTTCATAAGAGAGGGAGTGCGTCATGCTGGCTATGCTGTCGTTACCTGGGAAGATGGGGTCCTCGAGGCGGAACCATTGCCCCCAGGAACTTCGGCCCAACTGGCTGAGCTGATTGCATTAACTCGTGCTTTGAAACTAGCCGAAGGGCAAAGGGTTAATATCTATACTGATTCTCGTTTTGCGTTTTTTAACGCTGCATGCTCATGGAGCACTGTGGAGGGAAAGAGGCTTTTTGACGTCTGCTGGAAAGGCTGTCAAATATGCAGATGAAATGTTGGCTCTGTTGGATGCTGTTTGGCTTCCTAGTAGAGTCGCTGTTATGCACTGTAAATCACATCAAAGAGGAAATGACCCGGTGGTTCAAGGGAATAGGTTAGCGGATTTGACTGCCCGAGAAGTAGCTATGCAGAAACCCACATCTGTAATGTTAAATCTCACTGACTCAGGACCCAAAGTGGAAAGGTGTCATTACACTAGACAGGAAGAGGAATGGGCCCTGAGCGAGGGAGGAGAATGGGAAGAGAGTTTCATCAAAATGCCAGATAACCGCGTGTTTGTCCCTAAGACAAGAGCGTGGCACATAGTACAGTTTTACCATGAGAACACACACTTAGGGAAGAGCGCCCTGGCAGCGCTCCTGGAGAGGCAAATGTTCATCAACAGTCTGCACAGCCTGACGGCTGCGGCTGCACAGAGATGTTGGACATGCGCAAAGAATAACCCCAGAGAAGGTCCTTTGAAAGCGCCTGGAATACAGTATCAAGGGAATTGGCCCTTTGAAGTTTTGGTTACAGACTTTACAGAAATGCCCCGGAGTGGAGGTTTCCGTTATTTGTTGATTTTTGTGGATTCGTACACAGGTTGGGTTGAAGCTTTTGCTACACGTACAGAAAAATCAGCTGAGGTAGTAAAGGCACTCATGAAAGACATTATTCCTAGATTCGGCATGCCTTTACAGATAGGATCAGATAACGGGCCGGCTTACGTACACCACGTGGTACAAGGACTGTGTAAACTATTAGGTATCACGTGGCGTCTTCACTGTGCGTACCACCCGCAATCATCTGCTAGAGCGGAAAGAGCCAACAGAACTTTAAAGAACTGTTTAGCAAAGATTTGTCAAGAGACTAAGTTAAATTGGAGGCTGGCGTTGCCTTTGGCCCTGTTACGAGTCAGATGCACGCCCCATAAGAAGTCAGGACTTTCCCCTTTTGAACGTTTGTATGGAAGGCCTCCATTGAACTTAAAGACTATGAGTGGACTATCTTCGGACAGCCATGTGCTGGGACACCAGCAAACTTTGCAAGATGTGCAGATGTTAGGGAAACAGTTAGAGAGGCTTAGCCAGTATACAGCAGACTTGCATCCACCTATCCCTACTACCTCTCTGCATTCTTTTTCAGTTGGCGAGTCCGTGCTGATCAAGGAGTGGAGCGTTCGTCCGTTGCTGCCCAAATGGCGTGGTCCCTACACCGTGCTGCTGAGCACTCCAACGGCGGTGAAGGTCGAGGGTATTCGTCCGTGGGTTCACTACACTCGGGTGAAGAAAGCACCGGTTGTTTTGGGGTCTTCCATAGATCCAAACGACCCTCTAAAACTAAGGATTTACAAAAATCAGCAAAGCCCTGTTTAGGGGGTGAGGAGAAGGCCACAGAAGAGTCGGCTGAGATCAACGCTCCCAACTCCAGATATTGTGGTCCAACGAAAGACAGATGGACAGAGCCAAAGGCGCTCTCACTGAGGTGGTGGCTTAGCATCCTAATGGGACAGAGTTACAGGAGTGAGCGCCCAGTGGGAGTAAGGACAGTGTTTGGATATATGGCTCTGATATTGACATTGTACATTACTGGGATACATGCGGGTTGGGACCAAAATATGTTTCATAGGTTGGTAACTAACATGTCACATGAATTAAGTTTGAATTCATGCTGGATTTGCAGTCATGGCCCGTCCAGCCACAGGCAGGGGTGGCCGATTGTCCCAAGTGCAGTTTTGACATTGAAAGGGTGGAATGACACCAAATGTAAGCAGGAACTCTTGGGAAGGGACGTGGACCAGGCTCAGTTTATGCTCACGCACCGTTCTCCTGCGTTGGAAGCATCGCTGTGCTTCAAATGGGAGAATGATGGGAGGATATATGAAACAGGAAGTCAGAAGTATGGCATGTATGAACGTTTCAATCGTATTGAGCTAGGCTCTTACCCTGCATGTAATCGCACGATTACTGTGTATAGCAGATACAGGTCACGTTGTGGCCAGAGGAAAAGAGGCATTTGGACTTGGGGATGGGAAATTTCAAATTGCACTCACATATTGTTTGGAAACCATCATGAGAATGCTATTGTGAACTTGGCCCAGAATTTGCCAGCCAGACGCACAGGGCTCCGTGCGACTGGTCTTCCCACTGGAGTCCTTTGGATTTGTGGAAAATGGGCGGGGCCAGTGCTTCCTGTGGCTTGAGTGGAATTTGCACCCTTGGTACACTGCGGCCTGGGGGCCTGAGAGTGATCCCCAAGATGACACCTGTTACTAATTTATACATGCATATCCAGAAGCGTTCGCCCGCTGAGGTGCAGCGCTATGGATATGACCCGGACAAGACTTTTCTTACTGAAGCCCAGAGGCTTCTAGCAATTGCGGCACCCAGGATGGGTGTGGCTTGGAATGTTAAACAGCTGCGTGTCTTATCATATGGCCTAGAGTCTTTGGCCAATGATACTCTGGAAGGGATGTCCTCTTTGCAGGTAGAGGTAGATTCCCTGGCAGGCATGGCGATGCAACAAAGGCTAGCCTTGGACTACCTTCTGTCCAAGCAAGGTGGGTTGTGTGTGTGGTTAAACACAACCTGTTGTCATTTCATAAATAAGACTGGCGACATTGAACTTGACCTGGTCAAGATTCAGGGTGTTGCTAGAGAGGTGCAGAAGACTTATGAAGCCCCAGGTGATTTCTGGAGCTATCTAACGAGCTGGCTTCCGAATTTTCAATGGCTACGCTCAATTGTGATGATAATCATTGTGATTTTATGTTCTGTAATGATCATCCTGTGCTGCCTACCGTTAATGCTGAAATGTTGTGCTTTTGCAATGCAGAAACCGTAGATGCAGTGAAAAGTGTGCATGCAGTCAGGACTGTGCAAACCATGGTCAAGAGGGATTGGAGAGTGGATTGGTCCTCTTGAGAGGTTCTAGACGTATGTGTAGGTAACTCCATGTGCTGAGTTACCCACAAAAAAGAAAAACTCTGGAATAAAGCGGTTTTGGTACTTTTCCAACAGAGGTACAGTCAGAGAGTGATGCTGCACACGTGTAGAGATTAGAAAAGGGGGTTTCTGTGCCAAGAATCAAGCAGGCACTGGCTCCGTGAATGTTACACTATGATTGGTGCTTCTAGCCAATGCTGTGATTTGCCAAAGTACATCCCGTGCCTAGCGTAGATAACGTAGGCTCAGATTGGTCTAACAGTACAAGGCGTGAGGTTTGTTTACCTTAGTGCCAAATGGATAAGAACTGCGCATGAGCAGAGGGATTCTGCCCCTCCGTTGCGGGCAAGGAGTCCGCAGAAGCCAAATGTTGCTAGTTGGGAACATGAGAGTCCCAGCCACTGATAGATGTACTGTGGGAAAGACTACCATAGAAATGTTCATTGTTCTAACAAATAGGAGGGGATTAAGATGTGATGCAAATGAAAATGTTATGTTTTATTGGATTAATGAAATGTTCTGTGACACCAGCCAATGATGTTTGTGAAATGTTTATGAAGAAGGGCGGGCTTTGTGGATGCCGCCATGAAGGATATAAAAGCTTTGTGTTAAGGATGACCGGGGCCTTTGCCCTTTACAGCACGTTCTGTGGGGCAACCCCACCAGCTGGTGTTAATCAATAAATCTTTGACTTCATCAAGAGCAGTAAAGTTGTTGCGTGATTCCTCATCCTTGCGCCCGCACGTCCATGCCGCCGTTTTGGTAAGAGGTAACTTGCCACTTGGAGTTCCATAACTCCCAATTTGCTGCTACAGACTCATCCCACGCTTTCTACAAGATGACTAAAAAAAGTTGGATGTGCCCTTCAAGCCTGTGCAATGGATTTTTCTGGTAGAGCGCAGCGTGCACAGAACTGGCCTCACCCTTTAAACCAAAGGTTCGTCTGCTGGGGCCTAGCAAGCTTATCCACTGCACTATGTAATAATACCACATATGCACTTATGTTCTTTCAGTTGGACATGACTATCGTCTTTTGCCCAAAAGACACACTCTTCATACTTGTGCATGTCACTAACAGGATGTCAATCATATTTTCCAGAACTTCAGGTTTCTGTACAGGATACCTGAGGTGGAACTGTAGATAGGAAATTAAATGTAGAAAGTATCGATAGTGCAATTACAATATTAACACTGGCCTATAATAATCTTTTCAAACAGTATTCTTCCTTTCCTCCAGAGATAACAACTTGCTTCTTCCTCATGTTCTCTTCTCAACATCCCTACAAGATAGGTCAGAAAGAGAGTATGGATGGATAATCTAAGGTTATCCCGTGACTTTCAATGACTCAGTTTGAACCTGCATTTTCCAAGTACACATCCACAACTCTGAAGAAGAATTTGGAAAAGTTACTTCTAGAAACCACAGCCAGCTGACCATACTTGCAGTAAGACCCTAGGAGTTTAAATCCAAAATGTAACTTTTTCAAACTTGCCTGTCATCACTACTGCACTTGTGTACTCTGGTAGGAATTGGCTGTGCTTTGACCGAATGTCCAAACTGCTGCTATTCTGTTCCCCAGAGGAAGAGAGATGCAGTGATATTATTTCCCTGTTGAGAGAACTGAAACATTTATGGCATCTGAGCTGATGGAAGGAGTTATTCTCCGGACAGCAATGTAGGCAGTTTCTTTCCAAGATATAATCAGAAAAGAAACTATATTCTTTCCAGAATATACACAGTTTGGATGCAGCCCTTCCTGAAAGGAAATACTCCTCTGTAATTATTAATAAAAGAGCAAATCTGTGGACTTCCTGGAATAGGGTCCTATTGGAAAAAAGCCAATGTGAAGTTTGCGAATATTAGCATTGAAAATAATAGTGTTCACAATGTGGATTTGAGGTCCATTTAATGTGTATTCCCAAACCAGAACAGGAGTCATATTGCTTTATTTTTGGCTGAATTTTTCACCTTTATCACTGATATTTACCAATTCAAGGGACTATGTTAAAAGAAAACAAGAAAAGGTACCCTCAGAAGGTGGTAGTGACGGTAGAGGTGAAAATAACTGAAATTTGTATTTCTGATTCAGAAATACAAGGTTCAGTATGAGATAAACATTATGACAATTGAATTTTTTGTCCATGTGAATTTTAATATAATCTGGAGAAGAATTTCCATCCTACACTACCTTTTACACTACCTTTTACCAAGTCAGTTCAATGCTCTATTTGATGGCTCAAACTTTCCTTCCTTCATAACCTTTCAAGCTCTTCCTACCACCAAGTAGGAAGAGGGAAAATAAAGCAGTCTATTCTCACCCTCCCCATTCTAGTGTACTGGATTTCATTAGAGGGTGCACAAGATTTCAAGTAATTCACTCAAAAAAAATTCCAAGGCAACTGCAATGTCCATAACTTCTCTGAAAACTACATTTCCCAGAAGCCAAGGGGAAAGAAAGAAACCACTCTGCCCCCTCAAATTAACTTCTTCTGGTTTTTTGTTCTGAGCTTGCATACATCCAGTCCCATGCTTTTCTTGGAATGGGTACTATCCTAGATATCTGCAACCATTTTACCATGGTAAAGGAAGTTGGAGAGTATAGAAGGAAGGTTCACAGGGCCTCTCAAAACCAAACTTCTTGGACTTCAAGAAGGCAATTTAGCTCATCTCTGAGCTATTCCGATGACAGAAAAGGGCAGCTTACATAAATATATATTGTCTCTCCCACAAGGTTTGTATTATTTAATCTCAGGAAAGCAGGATGAAACCTGATAAATGCCAACTCTTACAGAACTAAGAACATTCTTTAAGACACATACCCAAAACATTCCCCAAAGCCCAAATGATATATCAGGAAGAAACAAGCACAAGAACAAAAGAGATTATCTTGGAGGTTCACTTGGACCATATTTCCCTCTTCACCACCACCTCCTCCAAGGAGAGAGCTTCACTTGGACATGAGATACAGCAAGGCTAGTATTATCAGCAAGCTTAGTACGGTGGCACACTTTTATATTTCAAATTTCCTTTGTTGTTAAGCCTTCAGTCTTTCTTATAATTTGGAAGATATATGTTGCATTCAGTGGCAGTACATATCTTCTATGATAATGACATGATGGATCTGATCCAAATTTTAAGCCAAGCTTTGAAGGAGCTATCCAAACTACCAAATCCTATACCTGAAATAGGTTCAGCACCTTGGATAGTTCAAAGGTTCACAGATTTGTTTGTTTAATTTAGTAATAACTTGAATTATTGTATATTAGCCTATAACAAAGGCTCTTTATATCTGTCTTCCCAAGTAAAATCCATGAAATCAAATAATGAACAAACATAAAAACTTAAGCAGAATAAAACCAGCAGTGGCAATTAACGTATGGGCAAAGAATCAAAGATGCTCTAAGGACAAAGCAAGCAAGAAGGACAACTGAGCACATATGAATTAAGAGGATCTGCTTCTTCCTGCTGATCAGTATGTGCTATGAAGGGTCATGGTAACTATTCTGCTTTCATGGAAATTATAGTTATTGAGATATTATAACAGGACATCAAAGTCCTCCCTCCAAAATTGTGGTTTTGACTTTACAGGAATAACTAGAATTTCAGGAAAACCTAAATGACTCTCATTGCATCCTCCTCTGCATCTCCCAATAGAATCTGCGTCACTACATCTCATGGTAGAACTACCCTGGCCTCAATTGAGGATAGTTCAAAGGTGGCTGCAAAAAGACTAATTATATTGGTGTAGGCTTCCTTGAACATACTTGAATTACCAAGCAATGAGAACACATAGAAGTTAGGTTCCTGACAGGAAGCTTCTATAAAGTGGCAACTCACAGATCCTGACAAAACCAGGAAGGCCATCGCCTAAGAGAAACAATGCATTCAGAGTCAATAACTGAAAAAGATTTTGACTCTAACCCTATAGTATCAATTTACCTCTTTGGATTAAGGTATTTTGGATTCCTTTGTCACATCCATTGGGACAAATTCAAATAACAAAAAGAAGAGCTACTCCCTTTCTAAACTGACAAGAATACAAGATTACATTGAGCCACAGGGGCCCAGACCATTTCCTGTAGACCATAACAAGCTATAAAGAAAGCCAAAGCTTGAGGCCTGGAATTACTGCACTAATAAACCTTAAATCCAATGCATATGGCAAAACATATGCTTTGTGCTTTAATCTACAGAAAGGATCTACAAAAAACAAATACAAAGGAAACAGGGCATTCTTCCATCTTCTCTGCTCTCGCCATTTCCTGTGCAGTGTTTTGTATGCATGCTTTCATTTCCAGTTTTTCATTATGACCTACGGTTTTGCTACTGGGTTTCATTGCATAGATGGGTCTAGAATCTGCTGCCAATTCTCAGTAAATATTTAAGGGGGAAGATAAGTTAAAAGGTGTGTTTTTAGGATTTCCCACATCAACCCACCATTTTATGACATGGTACACACCTCTGATAGTAATTTTTGGACTGCTACATTTTCTTATGTACATGCTGCTAATCTCAAGCACTATTTGAAGAGAGACAAAACTTGTTTCTACTGCTCCAGAAAAGAAGACATGGTGCAATGGATTCAAACTACAACAGTAGTTCCCAATCTGTGGTCCATGGACCACTAGTGGTCCGCAAGAACTAAAATATGGCCGGCATCTTCACTGTTACTACACCATAGCAATGAGAGAGACTGATTTCGCAAAACCCTGTTATAGTGCCAAGGCTTATTAAATATGGTTTTCTGTGGGTGAGCAGATGGCAACTACTGGATGGCATATGTTCTATATCAGAAACTAGAGCTGATGTGATCTATCCAATGCATCAGCACCCCCAAATAACAAAACCGAATCTGAAGTTGACCAAAATTTGATTTGTAGCCCTTTTGGTACTAATGTTGGAGAGTGGCCCCTGGTCAAAGTGGCCCTTGGTAAAAAAAAAAGTTGGGAACCACTGAACTATAAGAAAAGAGATTTACCTAAACATTAGGAAAAACGTCCATATTCAACAGTGAAATATGATGCCCTGGAATGTGCTGGAATCTTCTCCAGAGGTTTTTAAACAGAGCCTGGATGGCCATCTGTATATTCTTCTATGTCCAAGGGGTTTGACTGTACACCCCTTGTAGTCTCTTCCCACTATATGAGTGTACAATTCTACTAGTGGGTCTCCTGTTAGAATATGGTTGGTCAGTGTGAGAAACTCTGTGTTGTAAACTAAGGCTTGAGAACTGGTCCAGCAAGACTTTAGAAGAACCTGGAAATGTTACTTTTTTACTACAGTTCCCACTAATGCATTAGCCAGGATAGCCAGGGATTCTGGAAGTTGTAGCCTGAAGTATATATTTTCTTAGCTGTGCACTTTTCTGATGTCCCTAGATGATGAGGAGTTGATATTTTAAAACCTGAATAATATCTAAGATACTCACCACTACCATTGCTAGCAAGGCTATTCATTGCCTTTGACAAGGTCAAAAGGGTGCTGGACGCATCTTGAAGAAGATGATTGACTTACATATCCTGCACCTTTCTTTAAGAAAATGACAACATTAGCAGAATATCTTTGGGATGCACATACTTGTTTTTCATGCTTTTAAATAGATGTTGACATCACAAGGATTCTCATTCTAGGGAGATCACAAAAAACTAGATCAGACATTGCAATGTGTAAGGATTCTTCTGTCTGTGTTGGAGATGAGGACCTGTGAACTGTTACCATCTCCCTCAGAATACCTTCTGCTGGGCAAAACGGGGGTTTAAATGATGTAATGGTTTAGAAATTTTCTTAGATTGTTTTTAGAATTATTGCGATGTGTCTGTGTTCTGTGTGTATTTGATATGGCTTTTGGCTAATCAATAAAAATTCTGAGTTCTGAGTTCATTCTCACTGGTGATGCTGAGAAACAAGTTAGTACATCTCTTGGCAGTCAGAGGAAAACAGAATGTGCATTTTTATAAAAGATAGAGCAGTGGAAGTTTTTTCCCCCTTTTAGGACACATGAAACAATATATTAACCACGTAAGCTTTAGTAAGCACAAGAGTTTGAGGGAACTGACGGAAGTTGTGTAAACATCAAATCTCCCCTGCCCCATCTCTGTACTTCCACTTTCCCCACATCATATTGCTGGCCTGGATTTTAATTGTTGTTTAGCTGCTGGAAGTCAGTGTTGGCCGAGGAGCAAGGTGTACATGTAATAAAAAATAAATGTGCCAGGATGCTGGGGGGGGGGGGGTTGCCAGTCCACACAGGGAAGAATAGAGGGTTTTCTTCTATTTTCTTCTGAACTGGCCTTGAAGAACAGTGACAAATGAAACTAGCAACAGTAAAATAAATAGACCTCTCTGTGTTTAGAAAAGATCTGTCGCCTCCACATGCATCCCAGCCCTGAGCTGTGCCAGGAATTTTGACATTCCTTTGCAAATTAGGCCGGCTTTGTGAATGCAGGTCTGCCTTTTTCCTTCCCACCCCTTTCCTCTCTCTCTCTCTCTTTTTGCACTGCACAGGAGGGGCTTTCGGCTTTAGGAATCTGGCAGGGGTTCAAGATCAAAGTATTGCTTTGAACCCGCTTGTTAGCTGTGCAAAATAAACACAATCCACCTTGCAATTAAAAAGAATTCACTTTGAAAAAAGATAGGGGGGGGCAGAGGGAGATTTAGAGATGAGAACTTCTGAAAGAACTCTGCACACCCGCACACATGGAGCATCTCTCTCACTCTGCTTGTCCAGGAAAAGGCTAAACCTTCATGAGTCAACAGTTTGAGATTTGCTTTGGCTTTAGAGCAATTCCCTCCACTACCCCGGTCTCTCTCTTCTTCTTTTTTGTGGATCACAATTGCTGCAATCAAAGCAGTTAAAAGCAGAGCGGTATCCTGATGTTGCCGCAAAACGTTCCCTGGGCAATTGTTGGCCAGTACAACTGTTCACTTCCTGTGGAGGATTTATGTGAAATCCTATTATCAGTCTTGCTCTGCAGTTGCTATTGTCTGGGACTGGAAGCACATCTCAAAAGCTACAGTCAGCCTTTTATCACAAAACATGTGAATGGAGGTTTGAACATTTCCCCTTTGAGGTCTTTGTGGAAAGTACAATGCTTTCTTTTTTCTATAAATCCCAAATTTTGAAATGAAATGACATTCTTCCCATTGCCCCACCTTCCCACTCTTACAATAATAATGTTGACATTTTTAAAAAAACTAAAATATCTGACACCGCTGACATCTAATGTATGTGAGTACCAAATCCACTGGCTACAAAGCTGTTCAAGAATTGTACTGTACCCATGGCAGCTAACATCAATGTTAACTTCATTGCAATGTTGTATAGCCAGGATCCTATATGCTCCTAAGCAACGAAGTCAACAACAAAAAGATATGACTTTAAACAACAGATAATATAATGACACCCACCAGCATTCCCAAAGCATCCATGGAAACACCACAGTTACTTTTGTTTGACAGTTACACCCACACATTTGCTTTAAGGGACCATGGAGGTAGAAACCTCTCAATATAACCTTTACCAAAGGGCATTTGGTTTATGAGCCATATGAGACCCATGGAACACAAAAATGATTGAACATTTATTTGGAGGAAAACAGCAACAGCAGCAGCAGCAGCAACTACAACACATTTTATTTATTATCTGCCTCTCCTGATGGCTTGAGGTGAGGTATAATTCAAAAACAAATGAAGATAAAAATACAATGAATTACTAAATTTCATAGATAAACACACACACACACACACACAAACTTATACCAAAGACGGCTACAGTTAGTAGTAACAAAATGCAAATAAAAACTCATGGTTGAAAGTTGACTGGGTAGGCCTGCCAAAATTGTATTTTAAATTCTGACACCCCATTGGCTGTCAGATCTCTTCCAGCAGACCATTCCACTGTCATGGGGCAGCTGATGAAAAAGTCATCTGCATGACAGTTGTCAGTTGAGTTCTGGCTTACAGTCACCAGTGAGGTACTGAAGTAGCCACCCACCAAAGGACCTCTATGTCCTAAAAAGTGGATTGTGCAGGAGAATGCAATCCTGTAGATAACCTGGACCCAAATCATGTAGGACTTTAAAGGTCTTGTACTTTGCCCATAATCTATCTGGCAGCCAGTGAAGTAACTTTAGTATGGGTGTTATATGGTCACTCCTGGATGTTCCTGTAACCAATCTAAAACTGCCATGTTTTGAACTAATTGAAGTTTAAAAACTTGGTACAGAGGTAACCCAATGTACAGCACATTGCAGAAGTCCAACCTTGAGGTTACCAGCACATGCACTACTGTAATAATAATAATAATACCAACAACAACAATAACCACTTAAACACAATTGGCACTGACAAAATTACCATCTGTCAACTGCAAAAGGCCACCCTACTGGGATCTGCCCACATTATACGCCAATACATCACACAGTCCTAGACACTTGGGAAGTGTCAGACGAGTGATCAAATACAACAGCCAGCATAGTGATCTTGTTTGCTGTGTACTATTTTTGTTGTGTATCTAATAATAATAATAATAATAATAATAATAATAATAATTCCTACCTGCCTCTCCACATGGCTCGAGGCGAGTTACAGACTAATTAAAACACATAAACATTGTAATAATATCACAAATACACATATTAAAATGCATTTCTATAAAATAAACATATTAAAACTTATTTCTAGGTCCTCAAATTCTATGAAGGGTCACAGCTGTCATATCTGTCGAAGCTGGTACTAAGCACTCCTGACTGTCGCATCTACCTGGGCTGACATTTGGGGAGACAAATCCAACCATTCCCAAGCTGCAAACACAGTCTTTCAGGGGGAGTGTAACCCCATCCAGAACTGGTTGACACGCCTCCATTCCTATGTTAGGACTCTTAGTGGCAAGCATTTCTGTCTTGTCTGGATTCGGTTTCAATTTGTTTTTCTTCATCCAGCCTATTACCTCTTCCAGACATTCTTTCAGATTCATTCTGAAATCTACTGTTTTTGCTTAGACAGCAAATTGTTTTCAGTTTGCCCTGGTAGCATCTCTCATAGATCTCTTTATGTTTCCTGTATAGGACTACAAATATTGAGGTACTGGTGTTGAAAAATAATCAGACTAAGTATCTGGTAGGCTCCATTTACCATAGTAACAGTATAATTTGCTATGACTGTGCTGTCCAACAGGACATGTAGTGAAATTTCTTCATCTTGGTCTCTTGAATTGTGGAATTGGAAATGCCAATTTCCAATTCCAATTTGGACACCTTCTTCTCTATAGAGGTGCCATAATAATAGTAATAGTTTGGTTGTTGGACTTGGACTTTGAATCTCAGCTCAGCTATAGAAACCCACTGAGTGACCTTTGGCATCACATTCTGTCATAATCAGAGGAAGACCATAACAAACTTCCTGTGAATAATACTTGGCAATACAACTCTGAAAACATTGCCATAGGTTGCAGTTGACATGGCAACATTGCACCATCCATCCATCTCCTTCCTCCATCCCTTTCTACTAAATCCAACCAGTATTTCTACTAAATCCAACCAGTATTGTGATGGTGTTTGTTGTTACAAATATTCGTCTTTGACAACAGGGAAAGAAAAATGTTAAAACAATGTATTTAATTCATTCATGTCACACATACTTTGCTGCTAGTTTTATTTGCCACTTTCCTAAAAAAACATTTTAAAAAAAATGCTGGTCCAGGCATGGAGAGTGGGGATATTTGTCTCTGTTCTTCAAGTATTTTATTGGAAAAGGTGTTTTGGTGTTCCTGCTTCCTTCTCATTGAGAAGGCACTAAATTTATGATAAACACATTGTATTGTTGAAGACTTTAACGGCTGGAATCACTGGGGTGTTGTGTGGTTTTTGGGTTGCGTTGCCATGTTCTAGCAGCGTTTTCTTCTGACATTTCATCTGCATCTGTAACTGGCATCTCCAGAAGATCTTCAGGATGGTAATTCAGGCCAGAAACCACACAACACCCTGATAAAAGCATTGTTTCAAACCTAGCATGAACAAGATATTGTTTCAGTAATATCCCATTGCTAAAGCAAATAAAAACATGATATACTTTGGATAGTGTAATTAAAGTTTTTTCCCTCCCTCCTCCATATTTGAAAGCCAAATTGTTTTTTTTAAATACCTTTGAAACTATAGTACCAGGTTTTACCACATGAGGGCACATTCAGAAGGGTCACCTTGCAATAAATATATAATTAATTTAATGAATACCCGGATAGCTAGATTGATGGGTAAATGGGTCAAATGACTGGCCAGTCCAAGGTCAAATTTGATCCCAAAATGATTGTATTCTCACAGAATTAAGACAGGACTTAAATCTGAGTGGCATTTCAGCATAAGAGCCAAACTGAGGGTCTCATAAAGAAATCATTTGTTAGAAAGCGCTGGAGCTGTAAGAGGTTAGAAAAGTACTATGGCCAAAGAGATTCACACCATATCAAGGCTGAAGACATGGAGATTTTAATATTGTGCTTCACAATGTATAATGCCTAAACCTCTTTTCCCCACCATCATGGACAACACCATACCATCCTGATTTCACTTCTTTTATTTCAGTGGTTTGAACACTGTCCCCAGCCTTTAGCTGAATATTAAAAATTAATTTGGGGTAATACCATTGATGGGATATCATGAAATTTATCACCATACATACTTTTGTTCTTACATGCTATAGGAGTCTCCAGTGGTGCAATGGGTTAAACCCTTGTGCCAGCAGAACTGCTGACTGAAATGTTGGTGGTTCGAATCTGGGGAGTGAGGTGAGCTCTTGTCTGTCAGCTCCAGCTTCTCATGCAGAGACATTAGAGAAACCTCCCACAGAATGGTAAAGCATCCGGGTGTTCCCCTGGGCAACATCTTTGCACACAGCCAATTCTTTCACACCAGAAGCGACTTGCAGTTTCTCAAGTCACTCCTGACACAAAAATAAACATGCCACACAATTTTTGGAAGATTGGCATTCCTCTTTCAATGTAATTGTATGCATGTATGTTCATGTGTGCATATTATTGGATTTTTTGTGCCTTGAAGTAATTTCTACCACCTGGTGATCCTAAGATCCTATAACTGGGTTTTCTTCTCAAGATATGTTTGGGGAGGGTTTGTCATTGCCTTTCTATAAGGCGGAGACACATTTCCGTGCTCAAACCACTCACCACACTGGCTCTCATGACACCTTTTCCTGGGATATTATTGGTAAGATGTATACAGAGGAAGTTTGCCATTGGCTTTCTAAAATGTTGAAACATAGTGAGCAAGATTGCTGAGCAAAGCTTGGTCTCCCAGGATCCTAGTCCAACTACGCTACCTTTTCATCAGTGAATATCACATTGATTAAAGTCAAATCTATTCCAGGTTCACTTATAAATAAATATAAATAAATATAATAGTTATGAATGATGTATGTGTGTGTGCTGAATTTATGAAATTAATCTTTCAAATATTAATTTATCAAGTATGTGTGTTTGTGGCTGTTTGTTGTTAGTTTGAGAGAGAAACAAACAGAGGGGTGGGTTATCTTTTAGTACTGAGGGAGGATTTCCTTTGTTAATAACAAAATAAAAATGGCACAAGATAATCTGAATGGAAAATAGTCAATATGTATGCCTTTTTTTTACTGAAAAGTTTGCTAAGCTCCAACCATCTTTTTATGCAATGCCCCTTGGCATGGATTTATTCAGCATTTGTTCAACTTGAAAAGTGGCCTGCTGCTCCAAAAAAGCTACCTACCCCTCTTCTGTAAGAAACCTGCACTCTAATCAAGATAGGTTTTGGATGTCATGAAAGGGCAGTCACTAGCTACTTTGTTATTTGCTTAGTTATCACCATTTTTTGTTGCTGTCCAAGATACAGGAATGGGGATCTTCTTCCCTGGTTAACTTTGGTTACTCTAAATTTTGACTTGTGATATATCAGCACTGAACAATTATAGCACTATGATCCCAGTTTAACTGCTATGGAACCATCCTAAAACACCCTGGGATTTGTAGCTTGGTGTAGGACTTTTAGCCAGACAATTCCTAGCAGTTAAAAAAACCCACCCCAACACCCCCCCCCCCATTAATCATCAACCCCCTCCCTACAAATCTCAGAATTCCCAAAGATGGAGCCTTATCAGTTAAAGCACTATCAAACTGCTATAATTCTGAGTGTGGCGAGTTCCTTGGTTCAGAGTATTATTTTGTGATCTGCTTCAGGCAAGAAAATAACTCATCTCATTACTGGTGAAATGACCTCTTAGTACTGGTACTGAAAGCTGTAATTTGGAAGTAATGCTGTTTTAGACTAAAAGTCTCCAAATTCCATGTTGGCTGGGGCATCTGAGAATTATAATTTTTTTAAAAAAAAAACCTTAAAAATGCCATGCTCTGTAATAAAATGGATCAATGGCACCATTCTTTCTTTTCTTCTTTTCCCCTTCTGCTTCAGCCCTCTACTTCCAAAGTCACTATTTAGCACCTGATTCCACCAGGTGAAGCTTAGGGTTCTAGTATTGGCAACATAGAACCTAGAAGCCTGAAGCCTGTGTTCAGTCTAGTGGAGTATGCTTTACAGTTAACATATTCTCCAAGTAATACAATGCATGCCAAATTTAGAATTTAGACTACATTTGACAGATAGTCCTTATTTTAAATCAGTGTTCTGTACAGGAGAACATAAAGTTGGAAAGAAAATGCTACTAACCCCCTTATCACACTGGGACTTTAATGTGGGCAGCCCCAATCTTCTGACAAATGCAGAATTCTGGGAAATGTAGTTTAGGGTGGGGCCTTTTTAATACTCTGCTACAGAGGTCCTCACCTTCCCAAAGTACATTTTCAAAAATTCTGCTCAGGCTAGGCGAACGGAACTGCCGCGTTAAAGCCCCAGTGTGATAAGGGGGTTACTTAACCATAAAACACACATACTGTGTGGTAGTAAAAGATTCAAACATGCTCATGGGCCAGATAGGGCAATAATTCATGTTAAGCAGGGAGAATTGGACACTCTACTGGGAGGAAGAGATTAGTACAGTTGCTCTTCTGGATTATACTTTGGATTTTTGTCTCTATGACTGAAAACTAGTAGGAACTACAACATCTGTTATACACCATAATTCTATCTGGAGCCCCATTAAGCATGTCATACTTAAGATTTTTATTTTAAGTTGTTATCAAGTAATTATAATATAGCATTTTGACAAGATGTGCAAGATCCTACACTCATATATTGTTTATCATTTTACTGTGGAGTTTCAATGCACATCTTGCTTCTTTTAAACATTGCAAATTTGGCTTAATAATAATAAATAATAAAATTTTATTTGTATTCTGCCCTATCTCCCCAAAGGGACGGGGCAATTTCCAAAATGCAGACATTCAACTTCTGGACAGAAACCATACAGACAATTATATCATGATGAATACATTCAACAACATAACATGATCTAATTAATCTTAATAAACAAAAGAAACAACAAATGAAAAACATCATAAAATACCAAAAATCTACTAAAACACAGCAAAGATAAAAAAAATATTAAAATACATTTCATTGTAGCTCTTTTAGTAGAAATTCAACTAGACCAATGGCCAGGGTTACAAATGGGCGTGGCCAACTGTAAAAGGGCTGGGCATGGGATAGTGCAAATAGCAAATCATAGGCCTGGGGGAGTGGATGAAGTGCAGGACAGAGTGCTATCTGTCTATCTGGGAACTGGGCCTGGGACTAGTCATTCTTGAAAACTTTCTGGACTATCCAGGTTTTTAAATTCCTGTGAAAGGAGTATAGAGGCCTGCCTAATCTCCTTGGAAAAGGGCGGTGGGTAAAGTCAGCAAGCCACCATATGCTTCATAAGGTCAAAAGCAATTCTGAAGATAGGCAGGGTCCAAATCATTTAGGGCTTTGTAGGGCTTAAGGGAGTTGATGAGTAGAGGTAAAATCATAACAGTGGTACTATGCCAGAAAATGTTAGAAAATGTTGTTGTTGTTGTTGTGTGCCTTCAAGTTATTTCCAACTTATGGTGACCCTAAGGTGAACCTATTACAGTGTTTACCAGTACCGTAGCCAGGATTTTGAGGGGGGGGGGCTGAGTCTGAGTGAGAGAGGGTCTACCCTAGCAAACCTTTTGTATTGTTATCCCAATACCCCCAATCATATGGGATATATTGAGCATGGTGATCGGATCATGATATGAATAAGCATAACAGTTTAAATAATGTACCAGTAAGGCCTTCTCGTGGACCACCCTGAGAATTGGGGGGGGGGTTAAGTCCCTTAAGTCCCCCTCCCCTCCCGCTACATGCCTGGTGTTTACAGATTTGTTCAGAAGAGGTCACATAGATGTAAATCTTGTTCAGGTTAAATGCAGGAAGCTACTCTTTAGTTCTTTATACCCCTGCCACAAATGTCAACTTTTAGGGAGAGCTGCTGCTGCTGCTGCTGCTTCTTATAAACAGAAAGACAATGTAGGGAGGGAAGAGACAATTCAGATGATGAAACTGCAGCTGATCTGAATTTCAAGGGAAAGGAAAGGACCTCATATCTTCCCTCCTCCAAGTTGTGGTCGGCTGCTTCTTCATTGTAACTGCCTCTTTGTCTCCTCTCCTCTTCCCAATTACACGTGAACTCACTATTCAACACTAACATGTAGGATTGAAGACAATGTAGGATTGAAGACATCTGAATAAAATTATTTTCAGACAATTTGCCAATCCCAAATGTTACTGATTTATGTAGCAATAGAAGTACGAGTACGATTCCACAAAGGAATCTTCAGCTCTTCTGACCTCAACATCATTTCATTTGACGATGAATTCTGGGAGTGCCTGCATGTACAACACATGCTCTGTTGCATTGACCCATCTAAGCATGTTTCCAGAACAGCGTATTTTCAGAGGCCTTGATATATTTTTCCCAATAAGCAGATGGCAGTATTCAAGGCTTGGATTTCTTCTGGAATTTAGAGTTCAGCTCGGTTGAAGCAGATCTCAGCCCCCTTAGCAAGAGAGTCTTTTTAATTAGCACCAAGAAATGTTCTTTTTTCTCTCTTTAAAGGAAATGGAGCTCGATGACCTGATTTCCATAAATATTTTGCTTTTCCCCTTCTCCCAAATGTGATCTTTCTTCCCTTTTTCTACCGCCCCCTCTCTTTCTCTCTCTCCTAGTGAACATTTTTGCATTGAAACTGACGATGTAAATGAAGCCCTGCCCTTGCTGTCTGGTTTTAGTTACAATGTCTGTTTGTTGACATCTCACGTGAAGGCCTGCTGTGTCTCTGGCTCTGTCTACTTCGTTTCCCCTCTAATTAGGCTTTGCCCTCAATTAAGTTAATGATGCAACTTTTTCCTATAGATCATTTGCCCCTTCAATCAGTTAGCAGAATACTGAAGGGTGCATCCCTCTTTGGCTAGAGTGATTTGCCTTGGGGCACAGGATTCTCAGTATAGAGAAGTATGAGGGCAGTGGGAAGAAGCAGTATACTGGAAATACATAACCTTACATAAAGGAGGAAGGGTGGAATCTGAAATATTTAAGTGCATGGATTACAAATCTTCCCATGCCCAAATTTCATGTAGCTCTGTGCACTGAATGATCCTAATCATGTCTTCAGTACCTGATCCCATTCTCCAGAAGCTGTTCATACATAGATCAGTGGCTAGTGACCACCTGAATCACCAAGGGTTTCCATTGCATGAGATTGTCTTCTGTCTAGAGTGCAGGAATGAATGGTTGTCAACAGAATGGCATATCATTCTGTATATTGTTCACACAATAGCCCATGCTTCATAGATTCTGAGGAAGATTTGGGAAGATCAGAAAAATAGACTTAGGAATCGCATGCAGCCCATGGGTTGCACTTTGCCAATCCTTAGAGTTAAATAAATGAGGAAACATGTTGGAAGAAAAAAACCTCATCCCTTTCAATGGAATATATATTATCTCAAAAACTGATTTGAAAGGAAATGTCAACCACATTTGTAAAAAGGATTTATCATAAGCTGAATATTTTGCTAATTATAGCAAGGACTATGGCAGAAAGAAATCATAAAGCCAATGTTGTTGGTTGTTGATATGACATGGTTTAGACCCAGACAGATTCATAATTAGAGTAAATCTATTTGAAATTTACAGGATATATGTTATTCTTGACAAAGTTGTTTTTATTCAGTAATGATATTGTTTTTTATGATGTTGCCTAATTGTGATGTTTTTCTTGATTGTTGTTCTTGATTGTATTTTATTGGGCTTGTTTTAACCTGTAATTCTTGGGCTTGTCCCTTTGTAAGCCACCCCGAGTCCCTTTGGGGAGATGGAGGCGGGGTATAAAAATAAAGTTATTATTATTTTTGATTATGGTGGTTTGAAAGCAATGGGTGTACTCAAAATATTAATCTGGATCAAAGCCATCATATGAACCATGTTAGGAATTTATCATGGTGTTATTCTGCCTCACATAGTGAGGCTGAAATACCTGCTTTGAGTTACCGTGTGTAGAACAGCTTCCTGAACTTGAACTTCCTGTAATTAGACTATCCATGTATTTCCTTTGGCAAGATTGCAGGGAACATTTCAGCAGCCAATTCCAGAATGGGGGATTTTTTTCTTTAAAAAAAGAAGAGCCACTTTCTGGGAAGTCAGGCTTTTCTTCTGTAGCCATTCTACTAGGCAGAGAGACTTCATAAGGCTTGAGAAATGACTTTTCAAGTTTCTTGCTTTCTCATTGCAATTTTTAAATGATAAGCTTGAGGGAAGTGTCTATTTTGAATGTATATATATCAGTCATTAGTTATATATCAGTCACTATCTCATGTTACCATGTTACTGGGATGGTAAAATTGTTCCAAGTTTTACTCAGAGCCAGAGGTTTAAAGGAGCTATCCAACGTGCTAAACTAAGAATAAGGGGATGGGTTCAGCATGTTGAACAGATCCTGTACAGTTTGAACTAAAAGCCAGAGTGGCTTTTAGTTTGACACTGTACTGACCTGAGAATCTACAGATTATCATGAATTTACAAAAAATAATGTCTCTGTTGACATCAAATCATTGTACACGCATTACCTTTATAATCCTTATAACTGGCATATACAGGGAATAACATCAACCCACTATTAAAAATGGAGGGATGGCAAAGGAAACTGTAGTTGTTAATATCAACAAGGTATTTCTTTAGGATTATCAATAGGTCTTACTTTTTAAAGACAGATTAGAACCCAAGACTTTACTGTTCAAAATTTCAGCTGAGAAAGATTCCTGGCTTTTTAAAGGATATAATGTCATAATGTAATCCCCTTTAAAGGATATAATCATTCACAAACAGACAGATTGATAGAATCACATCATACTCTCAAACTGTCACAATTTGGCAAGGACAGTTCAGATTAACCCACAGTTGCCGCACTTTTTTCAACTGCTTTTAAAATGCTCCAGTTTCGTTCTCTTTCTTTCCCCCTTCTTTTTCTTCCACTTACTTCAATTTCTACAAACTGAGTTCAAAGTGTTAAAGTAGAGGGTACTTAAATAATTCAGCAAGAAGAAAAGAGGAGGAGTGGCATAATCTTGCATTTCGCTGTAGGTTTAGGCAAAAGCAAACTGCTGCAACCTAGCTCCGTTTCCTCATCAATAACCTGTTTCATTTTAACCAGGCTTTGAAGTTGCTTGGCCACAAGCATCTCAATTGTAATCTGTGAAATGTTGGAGGGCATGTCAAGTACCATTTTTGGAACTTTGGTAACAAATCCGATGTGCCTCCAGATGCATAATGCAATGCCTATCAGGGTGTAGGAATCAAGCTTTGAATAGCAGGCACATGCACAGGGTTCAGTGTTGATTCAGTGGCCAGAGCAGATTACAAACTAGCAACATTTGGAAGGTCACAGATTCCCCATTCCCATTCTAGTGCATGTGTTAACTATCTTACATATAAATGTGTAAATATAGGACAGCAGGAGTTAATTTAGAACATTTAAATGATGCCATTAGTAACATCTATGAGAACACCAATTACTATTTATTGCAACACAGACAGGATGTAACTAAAGCCAACTAAGCCAAGAGGAAGATTAATCTTCTCAGGAAGAGTTTTGAAATTGACCTTTGATCTCTTTTCTCCCCCTCTCTGTTTATGCCACAGTCATTTCTATTACTTCCCCTTGGATATGCACATTCCAAAGATTTAGAGCCAATAGTTACGCAAGAGATTGTTTATACTTTAAGTGAAGCACTTGGATGACAAATCTCTAGGCTTTATTCAATAAACACTCTTCATGATTCATGTTAATGTTGTTTTGATCTGTTATACAGAACTATCTCCACCTTACTCTAGAATCTGAAGTATTGTGTGTGCCTTTTCTGTTCTTATGTATCTGGACCCAAACTAGACATATCCTTAAAATTGATAAAACAGATTGGATACATTCTGTTAATTAATTTTCACATGGGTCTGGCCATCACAAATCTAAGTGGATCCTAGAATTATTAATAATAAAACTTAGCAGTACAAATTAATATGGCTTATGAATTTGGAGAAAAGTTAAACCATTCTTTGTGTTGTGTCTTTCCAACTTATGGTGACCCTATTATTGTGTTTACTGGAGCTCAGACTATGTGGCCAACCCAGGATCAGCCAGTAGATTTCCATGGCTGATCAGGAAATCGACCCTTGGACTCCAGAGTGGTTGTCAGCGCCGCTTGGCCCGTTTGTTGACCTAACGGACCAAGCCCCGCGCGCCATCAGATAAGAGCAACATCTGGCGGGCTTTGAACTGGAATTGGCGGGCTTTGATATGGAACCGCCCTTTGATGTGCCAGGCACCTTTCCTGAACTTTGATATGTGGAGAGCCGGATGGTCATCCCTGAGGAAGGAGGGGCCCAACAGGGGGGCGGGCCGGGGAGGGCTTTTGAAGAGACTCTTGCGCGGGAAAACTTTAGTCTATCTTTGCTTGCCCTGGATTAAGGACCTATTAAACTACTTATCCTTCAGCATCGTTGGAGTGAGCGTGGTTCATTAGACCCCCCCTTTCCGGAGCTGACATAAAGATAGACTCACCAATTTCTACGGCCGTGAAAACCTTCCGACCGTAACAACCCTTGCGAGATGTCTTACGCCGGCGCGGTCTGGAGACAGGGACCCAGCTCTGGACGGTGGGTTCCCCAGCGCAGCGGAACTGTGGCTAGAAGTGCAAGTATTCACGCTGACCGAGGTGGTGCAGAAGCTCCAGTCCCAGATGGAGTTGCTACTGACCAGACCGGAGGAGCTGCCGTGGGTCACCCCAGACGCCCGACCCCGGGAGCGAGGTGCGAGCCAAGCATCGGAGTGGCCAGGCCGACCATCGGGAAGGGTGACTTTCCGGAACAGTGAAGACGACTTCATCCCACCGAGGGAAGCCTCCACGTTCAACCTGGGCCAGGCCGACCAGAGCCAAGAGATGGCGGGAAGCAGGAGGGAGCTGAAGGTAAAGTTCGACAGGGACCCCCGCCAGCTCTCCTACTTTGTCACGAACGTGCAGAACTTTATGCTAGACTATGGGGATTCATTCCCCTCAGAAGGGGCCAAGGTGCGGCTGTGGGGGCCAACCTGAAGGAGGCCGCGGTGGACTGGTTGGTGCAGATGACCGACGTCCAGGCCCCACAGCTGAGACGGCTGGACGCTTTCTTAGAGGCCCTGCAGACTCGCTTCCGAGACCCCCTAGCAGGCGAAAAGGCCAAGACCCAGCTAAAGAGAATCTACTAGGGCCAGAGGTCTGTCTCTGAATATGTCCTAAGCTTCAAGGCGCTGGCGAGGAAGATCCGGGACTGGTCCGCAGTCACAAAGCTGGAATGCTTCAAGGCGGGCCTGAGGTCAGACATCCTCGAGTGGGCGATGCACCGAGGAAACCCCGAGACCCTCGAAGACTGGATAGTCTCGGCGGGGAGAGTGGAGTGCGATATGGAACAGATGCCGCGTCGTCACCGGGACGGCGGGAGAGCCCGGGGCTCGGGCCCGACGGGGAGACCGGGGCCAGCCCGGAAGGCATCGCCAAGAGCCCGGTCGAGCAGCCGGGAAGGGGCCAAGGGAAAGAGAGGAGCTTGCTTCTCGTGCGGCCGAGAGGGCCATCGGGCCGCGGATTGCCGCCGGAAGAGCACCCCGCCGAACCCAGAGAAGTCGCCGGAGGCCAAACTGACCCCGCAGGCCAAGACTCCAGTCCGAGGCAAGGCTGCAGCCGCAGCGGAGACCGCGAGGGCGCCCCGAAGCCTGCGAGAGCCGGACGAGTTGGTGCTGGAGATGGAGGAAAGTGACCCCGAATGGCCGGCGGGAAACGACAACGATCTGCTGTAGACGCCCGGCGGCAGGTCCGACCCCAACAGGGTAGTGTGTCTGATCCCCTTGGCTGCGACACTTATAGATTTGATATCAAACTGTGGAACCCAGAGGGGCCCCAACCCATAGAGACAATAGCCATGCTAGATAGTGGGTGCACCCGGTGCCTGATGTCCCCCCAACTGGCCAAGCAATTGGGGATAATGCCCAAGTCTTGATAGAGCAGATCCTCTTCTCCCAACTGGATGGGTCCCCAGCCAACGGGAAGCCTGCCACCCACAAGACGGGAGAGATGAGAGTCCAGATTGGGACCCTGAAATTTGTGATCTCTGCCATGGCGCACCAACCCGTAATCCTGGGGGGGCCCTGGCTACGCACCCAAAACCCACAGATCGATTGGGAGACAGGGACAGTGAAGTTCCGAGACAGAGAGGCACGGGTGAGAGTAGATGACCCTAGCGGAGACAGGACCCCAAGCCAAGAAGGAGCCGGAGTGGGGGCAGCAGAGAGCCAACTTGGCCACATCCCGCAAGAATACAAGGACTTGGAGGAGGTCTTTAGCGAGCGGGAAAGTGACCAGCTACCCCCCCCCCCACTGGAAGTCGGAATGTGCAATTGAAATGGAAAAGGGCACCAAGCTGCTGAGCCCAAAGTTATACGCCTTGTCCGAGCCAGAGTGAAAGGCACTACGAGAATTCATAGACAAGAACATGGACAGAGGGTTTATTGAAAAGTCTACGAGCCCGTTGGCAGGGCCGGTCCTGTTCCGCCCCAAGGCGGATGGCTCGCTGCGGCTGTGTGTAGACTACCATGGCCTCAACACGATCAGCGCATCGAGCCCCTACCCCTTACCCCTGATGTCGGAGATACTGGCCCAGCTGGGGGGGGGCCTCACTTCTTCACCAAGCTGGACATCCGGGAGGCGTTTTACTGGATCCGGGTGAGAGATGAAGACTGCTGGAAGACGGCGTTCAACTGCCACTTGGGCCAGTACCAGGTCATGCCGTTCGGGTCACGCCGTTCGGACTAAAAGGCGTGCCGAAAATATTCAAGCAATTTATCAACGAGACCTTTAGAGACTTGCTATACAAAGGAGTTCTAGTTTACCTGGATGACGTGTTGATCTACTCAACGTCTGAAGCAGAACACGTCGAATTGACCCGGGAAGTCCTTCGCCGGCTTCGAGAGAACCAACTCTTTGTCAAGCTTTCCAAGTGTGAGTTTCATAGGCAGGAACTGGACTATCTGGGGTACCGTATCTCCATGCGAGGGCTGGCCATGGACCCTAGTAAAGTAAAAGATGTGCTCGCGTGGGAGGCGCCCCGGACATGGCGACAGCTATAGGGCTTCCTGGGGTTCACCAACTTCTACCGGCAGTTCATCCAGAACTTTGCGGAGATAGCGCTCCCCCTGACTGAACTGTTAAAAACTAAGGGCTTGGGGGAGACGAAGAAGGCAAAGTCCCCAAGCGCCAAGCTAAAGTGGACACCGCAGTGCCAAGAGGCCTTTGACAGCCTAAAGCGGAGCTTCACCAGCCAGCCACTACTGATGCACCCCCAAGCCGACCGTCCGTTCACGGTGCAGTGCGACGCCTCCGAGGCGGCCTACGGGGCGGTCCTCCTGCAGCGGGATGAGGGGGGCGTCCTTCAGCCGTGCGCCTACCTCTCCAAGAAGTTTACGGAGACAGAAAAACGCTGGCACGTGTGGGAAAAGGAATCGTTCGCAGTCCGGGCCGCGCTGAGCCACTGGAGACACTTCCTAGAAGGCACCACTTCACCCTTTGAAGTATGGACAGACCACAAGAACCTGCAAGCGCTGCAGTCCCTGCAACGGCTCAATGCTAAACAGCTGAGATGGGCGCAGTTCTTCAGCCGGTTCAACTTTGAGCTAAAATATCTACCCGGGGCGAAGAATGTGCTTGCCGACACCCTGTCCCGGATGCCTGAGGCTGACTACTCGGCGCCAGAGGAAGTGAGCACAGTGTTCACCAAACGCCAACTGGGCCTGGTGGCCCGCACTCGAGCAGCTGCTAAGCCGCCGCAACCAGCGGTCCCCGGGTCCCCAGAACTCTTGGCCGACCTGGCGGCCGCTTATGGGGGGGACGCCTGGCTTAAAGACCACCATGGTGACCTCATGCAAGCTGGAGGAATCTGGTACTACAAGGACAAGTTATACGTCCCGCAGGCCCAGAGGGGGCCGGTCCTAAGCCAGGCACACGACTCCAAGCTGTCGGGCCACTTCAGCCTCACCAAGACCCTAAAGCTCCTAGCGCGGCAGTTCTGGTGGCCTGCGATGCGAAAAGACACCAATGACTACATTGCTGAATGCGACGTCTGCGCGAAAAACAAGCCAAAGATGAGCCGTCCCACGGGATTGCTCCAGCCAGTAGCCGATCCAGCTGAACCCTGGAGCGAAATCGCCATGGACTTCGTGGTCGATCTCCCACCCAGCGGGGGGTACACCACCATCTGGACGGTGGTGGACCTCTTCTCCAAACAGGCCCACTTCGTCCCTCTACGACGGCTCCCCACGGCCCCCGAGTTGGGCCGCCTGTTCACGCACCATGTCTTCCGTCTCCATGGCGGCCCGCGCCGCGTTGTGAGCGACCGTGGGCCACAGTTCACATCAAAATTTTGGAAGGCGTTCCTGGCAGGACTGGGGTCTCGACGAGCCCTGAGCACCGCTTTTCACCCGGAGACAGACGGAGCAACGGAGAGGGTCCAGCGAACCCTGCAACAATACCTCAGGTGCTACTCCACTTACCAGCAAGACAACTGGGCAGAACTGCTAGACGTCGCAGAATACTGCTACAATAACTCCGAACATTCAGCGACAGGGGCCTCCCCCTTCTGGGTCGTCTCCGGGCGAGATTTTTCCCCCTTCCCGGCCGCAGACCCGGTGACTGACCCGGCCACGCCGCCGACTGACTGGGGCGTCAAAGTTGCCGCCGCTTGGCCGCAGATCCAGGGCGCCCTCCGCCAGACCCGAGACTCTTACAAGTTGTACGCAGACAAGAAAAGGGGGCCTCAGCCTACGTACACCGTCGGGGACCGCGTGTTCCTGTCCACCAAGCATCTCAAGTCTACACAGCAGTCTCGCAAGTTTGCCAACAAATTCGTGGGACCCCTCCGGGTGATAGAAGTCATTAACCCCGTAGCGGTCAAGCTGGACCTCCCGCACACCTGGCGCAAGGTCCACCCTGTCTTCCATGTGAGCCTGCTCAAGAAAGCTGTGACCGACCGGAAGTGGTCCATGTCGGAAGACGCTCCGGTGCCGATCATGGTGGGGCCCCACACCCACTTTGAGATTAGAGAAGTTTTGGACTCACGGCGCCACAAGGGCCGCCTTAGTTACTTGGTGAAATGGACTGCCAAAGACTTGCACCCCGAGTGGGTGCTGGCTCAACACGTGAACGCCCCAAGACTGCTGAAAGCCTTTCATGCTGCCTTCCCTGATTTTCTCCCTCCCCTTTGTTCTTCTCTCCCTTGCAGGTGCCTGCTTTTCGGAGGGGGGCGCTATGTCAGCGCCGCTTGGCCCGTTTGTTGACCTAACGGACCAAGCCCCGCGCCCCATCAGATAAGAGCAACATCTGGCGGGCTTTGAACTGGAACTGGCGGGCTTTGATATGGAACCGCCTTTTGATGTGCCAGGCACCTTTTCTGAACTTTGATATGCGGAGAGCCGGATGGTCATCCCTGAGGAAGGAGGGGCCCAGCAGGGGCGGGCCAGGGAGGGCTTTTGAAGAGACTCTTATGGGGAAAACTTTAGTCTATCTTTGCTTGCCCTGGATTAAGGACCTATTAAACTACTTATCCTTCAGCATCGTTGGAGTGAGTGTGGTTCATTAGACCCCCCCTTTCCGGAGCTGACAGTGGTAGTCCAGTGTTGAAACCACTACACCATACTGGCTCTTTAAAACATCCTCTAGAGAGAATGTTCTAATGGATCAGTGGAAATAATTCCCAATGAAACATATGTAAAAGTACCTCATTGACTTCATACTACTTGATTAATCATTGCTTGATATTTACCTTGTTTAATGAACATTTGAGGTCTTCCTGTTGAATGTATAAACTAGGCCTGCTACTTAATGTGTAGAAAGTGAGGGGAGGTGATATAAAAGCACTGTTGATGATGTGATGTGTAAGACATCTGGGGATTGATAGGCACATGTAGAAGAGTGTGGTAGCATAGACCGGTATAGTCCAGAGGCAGCAGAATACACAAGTGCTACTTCTGGTTACAAATAAAAGTGATCAGGGTTGTAAACCTAAATAGACCTAGACAGGTTGAAAATTATAAAAGGCTGGAAGATCTAGCTTAACAACTAAGCCCATGGGTATCATTGGAATAAAAAATGCAGCAGCAATACATGAAATAAGTATGTCAGCTGTCTACAGTGGCCGAATCAGTCTTTCACAGTCCTCTACATAAATTTCCCAGTAAGTAGAAACTTAATGCAGCACAAAGAGAGTAAACTGGAAATGTTTGCACCATGTGCTAGCTTTCCAATTCCTGTAATTCTAATTCAACAAAAGCATTCAACATTAGTAGTGGAAAACAGCACTATCTTGATATCCTACCATTTCATCCCTACCTCCCTGATCTGCATCTGTGTGTCCATCCTTAACATATTACAGAAATCAGAGTCACAACTTGAAGTTTTAGCAAGACACTGTTTATAGGTCCACCAACCCTTAGAATGAGCATATCTATTTCTATCAAAACCTTCTTGTTTGCCTTTTGTGCCCATGCTTTTATTACTCCTTCTGAAATCTCAACTGGTTGCCAAAAATGGCCATCCTAGTCTCAATCACAGTGACTCATTTTTCCTCCAAGGTAGACATTCTTGTCTAGATTGTCCTTAGGAAGAATCCTCCACTTTTCCTAGAAAAAGAACCTATGATGTGTGTCCCAGTGTACAGGCAAAGTCATGCTGCCAAGACTTTCTATTATTTTCAATGTGTTGCTGGTTATCACCATCTCTTGGTGCTATCTCAATATGGTGGTTCTTCCTCCAAAGAACTTGCAGTCTTATTTTAGGATGTGTCAATGACAACAAGTAATGAATACAGCATGAACATTCATGCAAACCGATTCAGAAAAGAATGGGTAATGGCTTAAGGGTAGATACTAAAATCCCTTCATTTTGTAAGGTATTCAATTTCTGTCAGCCTTTAAGCGTATTGAAGCATAATGGGACAAGACACGTGGTTTTAGGATTCTTTCACTTGAATAACAGAATTCTTCATACCAGAGAAGGCTTTTTAGAAATGGTTGAAATTCAACCACTCTTCAGAAAAAGGAACATTGAGAACACTGGGATGATTTTGGCTGTGTTTCTGCATAATTTTAATTATGATAAATAAATGAGATGGGTCTTTGGACATACATTTAATTTATACTTATACCCAGTAATGACAGAAGGATGCATTTAAAGCAATGGAATTGCATTTCTAATTAATACAATTAGGGGCCTTAGTCATAATCAAAGTCACAATCATAATAGCAACTGTGGTAAATTTTTTTGTTCCAGGTTTTCTTGAAGCTTGTTGTTTATGCAATGGGTCGTTTTCCTTTTTCTCAGTATAGGTACAAGAAAACTGTGAATATGGCACTTTACATACAAAACATGAACAAATTGGTATTATTTGTTTATTTAAATTGAAAGGTATTCAATAAAATATTTAATTGCTTCTACAGACCAATCAATATGCACACAGTATGGGAAAATTACTTCCACATCCTGAATATCCCCGGGAAGGAGGGAGGGAGGGAGGGAGGGAGGGGGGGAGGGAGGGAGGGAGGGAGGAAGGAAGGAAGGAAGGAAGGAAGGAAGGAAGGAAGGAAGGAAGGAAGGAAGGAAGGAAGGAAGGAAAAGAAATAAAACTTTTCCAGGCTCTCCTTTAGAAAAAAAGAAAAGATACATTAGGATCTCCTCAACCGGTGTGAGGAGCTCCTCACCATTAGAAGCTCCTCATCAGCTCCTCACCAGTACCAATCACATCTCTTGTTGACTATAAACATGTTTTTTCTGTCCACTTTCTCAAAGGGCTCATCCACACCTCACGATTATAGTGCTATGATTCTTCTTTAGCTACTATAGTTCCATTTTTCTATGATCTTGAGATTTGAGATTTGCAGTTCTGGAAAGGGGAATTTAGAATTCTCAGGCTTGATCTACACTGCCATATAATCCAATGCAGATTAACTGTATTGGAACAGACTATATTGGAACAGTGTATTAATATAATCAAGTTAAATGCATTTAATCTGTATTCTGAAACTGGATTATATGGCAGTGTAGATCAAGCCTCAGCTAGAGTGCTCCATGTTGTTACCAAACTGAAAATCCCAGGATTTCATATGATGTGCTATAATTATTTATTGTCGAAGGCTTTCACGGCCAGAATCATTGGGTTGTTGTAGGTGTTTCGGGCTGTATGGCCATGTTCTAGAACAGGGCTGTCCAACTTCTACCGCCCAAGGGCAGGAATTCCGGTCACTGATCACCTGGCGGGCCGCAGCGGCGGACGGGCCGCAGCAGTGGGTGGGGCCGCTTACGGGGGGCAGGGGCGCTCACGGGCATGCGTGGCAGGGCGGGAGCGGCAAGGCACCCTCCGCCATGTCCCTGGCTGTTGCAGCGGCTGCCCCGGGAGCTTACCTTCCTTTCTCTTCCTTCAGAGAAGGAAGGTAAGCTCCCGGGTGCAGCCGCTGCAACAGCCAAGGACATGGCGGAGGGCGCCTTGCCACTCCCGCTCTGCTGCACATGCCCGGCATCCTGCACGGCTCACCCCTTTTCAGCAGGGCTGGGTGACGTCAGGCGTGGCGCTGGCGGCGAGGAAGAGGTGGAGGCAGAGTCCCCGGCTTCCCTCCACCGCTTCCTCCTCGCCGCTCGCACCACGCCTGATGTCACCTAGCCCCGCCGAAAAGGGGCAGGCTGTGCAGGACGCCGGGCATGCCTTCTGCCATGTCCCTGGCTGTTGCAGCGGCTGCGCCTGGGAGCTTACCTTCCTTTTCTGAAGGAAGAGAAAGGAAGGTAAGTTCCCGGGGCGGCCGCTGCAACAGCCAGGAACATGGCAGAGGGCGCCTTGCCACTCCCGCCCTGCCGCGCATGCCCGCAAGTGGCCCCGCGCGAGCGACGAACAGGTGGGGGGAAGTTCCGCCCCTAGGACGTCTGACGTGGCTTCCCTCCGCCTCCTCCTCACTTGCGTCGGCCCCGCCCCTCCTCGCGTTGCCCCCCCGGAAATCGGGAAAAAACCAGCTGATTTCTTGCAGGAGGGTAGGCGGGTCGCATCCAAGGGGCTGGCGGGCCGCGTGCGGCCCATGGGCCGCCTGTTAGGCAGGTCCGTTCTAGAAGAATTATCTCCTGATGTTTCACCTGCATCTATGGCAGGCATCCTCAGAGGTTGTGGCCTCACAGATGCAGGTGAAACGTCAGGAGGAAATGCTTCTAGAACAAGGACAAACAGCCCAAAAAACCTACAACAACCCTATAATTGTGTAGTGTGAATTGGCCCATCTAACATTTACCAGGGTTCATCTTATGTAGTTCTAGCCTAACTTACTAGGTTTTTAAAAATGCACAATGAACTGTACTTTATCCATATAATCTGTATGGTTTGAAACTGCATTATTTGGTCAGTGCAATTCAATGCAGTTAGAAGGCATTATATGAGTGTACACTGACCAAATAATGCAGTTTCAAACTGCATTATATGGCAATTTGATGAAGACATAGAATTAGTACAGCAAAAGCCCTCTGCTTGTTTAGGATTGGTATAGCATTGGTTTAGAGTGAAGGAGAACAGAAGGTTTTTTTTCAAAATAAAAGAAAATATGGCAGCACCCTTAAAAATGTTTTTTTTAAAAAAGAAAAATCCATATAAAGTTTTTGTGGATATAAATCCACATCTTTGCTGGGTCACAAGTTGCCCATTCCTGTTTCAGAGCCAAAGTTTTAGCAGGGTTTACAAATAATTTAAAAAATTAAAAACACACACAGATCTATAAGAGCTCATTGTTTCTCTAGAAAAAAAAGATAATGTAATCAACACTGAAAGCTAGTCATGCTGAATATTACAAAAAGGAACTGTGTACCAGCCAAAATAAAGTCTTTCTCAATGAATCTCTATATAAGCCTCATTTTCTTATCATATCTGTTCCTGCTAGCATTTTTTTATGAATCAGCACAGGAACAAATAGTCAAGGGGAAGAGATAATTTAAATAAAAGCATGGAATATTTTATGTATAGATACCTAATCATTGATAAACAACATGCACAAGTTTCAAATATCAAAAGCATGTTGTTTCAGTATCTTTTCAAATGCAGCCATTCACACAGTTACATACCCTCAGAGGGAAAAAACAACAGGAAAAATATGTGAGCCTTACAGACAATAGAGATAATAATGGAGCCAATATTTGCCTTGGATTTGTATGTGGTATATTCAAAATGCTGTGCTGGAAGAGAGTTGTATGGATACCATGGACTGCTGAAAAGACAAATAAATTGCTGTAGCCTAAAATTTGTAAAAAGAAATGCATCAGTAGTATTGTTACTAGTCGGCAAGAATACTCTCAATGGTTGATTCTTAAAATGGTATGTAATGAGTAGCAAAAATCATTACCTTTTTTGAAAAAAAATGTTCTACACTCTTTTTATGAGTTAACAGGATGTAGATTCTCCATTCCAAATCTGGTTCTCATCCTCGGTGGGTTTTTAAAAATGCCACTAGCATTTCCTTCTAACATTAGAGCATGTTGTCTTCTAGTAGTTCCTTCTTATCTGTGCACCAGGTTTACTTGGTGGAGGCCAAGGCAGAACTAGCACTAAAGAGATCAAGGTAATTTAGCTTAAAGGCATTATTTTAATTTCTCACAGTGACCTGTAAGATGGAGTTAAGGCAGTTAAAGTGGTATCGAACTGCTATAATTCTGTAGTGTAGATGGTCTCTAAATGGAAGGGAAAATTGACAGCATCTTGTTGTTGGTCTCAGACAGAAAAATGACTTGAAATGCCCTTGTAGGTAAAGGTAAAGGTTTTTCCCTGACGTTAAGTCCAGTAGTGTGAGATTCAGGGGTGCTCATCTCCATTTCTATGCTGAAGAGCCGGCATGGCTGCATGGAGTGCTATTACCTTCCCACCTGAGCGGTACCTATTAATCTACTCATCTACTCATATTCGCATATTTTCAAACTTTTAAGTGGGCAGAAGCTGGGGCTAAACTGCGGGAGCTCACACTGCTCGCTGGATTCAAACCTGTGACCTTTCGGTTAGCAAGTTCAGCAGCTCAGCGGTTTAACCCACTGCGCCATCAGGGGCTCCAGAAATGCCCCTGTTACTTAGATAATCTTGAAGTGGTACTATGTCAGAGTAAATTGGTGCTCTATAGAAACATACCAACGTTTACCAACACTCACACTAAGAATTACAGTACAATGATTCTATTAAAATTGCTATGTGAATTGTCAACATTTCTATGTGTATGTTATGTACATGTAATTGCAAAAAAAAGCTATGTGAAAATTTTATGGGATCCTGGAATTTGTAGTTTGGGAAGGGTGCTCAGAATTCTCAGCCAGGAGCTCCAATGGCTCACCAAACTGCAAATCCCAAGATTCCATAGGATGAAACTATGTCATATGAAAGTCCCCCTAAAACTACCTCCATGGCAGTTTTTCTTGGTTTGGATGTGCTTCATCCCTCACAAGGATGATCAAAACATCCCATAAATATTTCCTTAACTGTGCTGTGAGCAACATGGGAACAGTTTTTGCAGAGCCATGGGCAGCAGCTCTGAGAAACATAACCATTTATTTTCAGCTTGAGTGCTTTTTACTTTTAACAACTGAGGGTATGTTGCTCACACATTATGCGTATGTTTGTGGGGTGTGGTAGTGTTTGCCAAATGGAAAAGGAAATGATTGATTACTACAGCATACTTCCAGTGGAGAGAGGGTGTATATACAAGGAAGTGTGAAATCATATAACAATATTGAACATGAATGGGCATAATTCCAAAGTCAATAGGGCTCTGTTGAATTTTACTTGTTTGGGATCTGGGCAGCTCTCATGATTTCATTGAAGTCTTGTGATGTTCTGTTATTGTTTTATTTCTTTTGCCTATCAAGATTTTTTCCACAAAGAAAAAAACACAAAAAATCAGACCCTACAAAGACACAAATACTATTCAAGTATAATGCTGTAGAGGTTTGATATATACAAATCACACGATGAAGTTCTGCTTCTAATAGTAAACATGTCGAGCAGCCAGTGGAGCCTGGTGACTCCCATATCAGTGGAACACTGAATCGATTCTACGTTTCAGTTGGACTTGAAACAAGCTATTTAAAGTATTTAACCAGTTTGCAGGGATAGGTTTCAGTACCTTGGGTAATATCCTTTCAAGTTCAGTCTTAAACCTGGACCAGATCTTTGACCCTACTGCAAATATCTCAGCCCACAATGCAATCTCTCACAGAACAAATGTCTGCAGAGAGATGATCTTCACACATATGAAACCTAGCTCAAGTTAGGTGATACCTACTTGCTAGGCATGAGAAAAAAGTTATGAAAATGAAAAGAAATCGGAAGGGATTCATATGTATGGGACTTTCAAGTTTATACGCATCACAGGGCCAATCCTGGAAGTGGACTTTCTTTTCCGCACCCCCTGGGCCCAAATTTTTGTTAGATTAGTAACTATTTCCGATGCCCACCCAACAGGAAAATTTCCCCCTCCAAAATAGCTTTGTAGACATAACTCACAGTCAAATCGGGGCCTTTCCATGCTTGGAGCCTAATTAGAGTGAAAGGCCTCCTCCAGGAAGTGAAAAAGGAGTCGGAAACGATAGAGAGATCCAGATCGGAACTCCTAGAGGGGCTGGAGGACTGATGAAAAAAGCGATTTAAACACCCAGGAAGGGGGTTTAGATAGAAGGACAGAGTAGAAAGACATAAGAACTGCTGAGAGAAGGGCAGCAGGAGTGAAAAGAGCACAGAGAGGAGAAGGAAGAGTTCAGAATCAAGAAAAGCCATAGAGTTCAAACGGAGGTCCTAGACTGCTATGGTAAAACTGAATGGGAAAAAGCTGGAGTGAGGAGAACTCTACAGATTAGCAAGGCCTGCACCAGAGGTGGGCATTGGCAACTATTTTATTTAATAATATTAATAATAATATATTAATGCATTATATGTCCCTGCAAAGAAACCCTGTCCTTTTATAATAATAATAATAATAATATATGAATGCATTATATGTCCCTGCAAAGAAACCCTGTCCTTTTATAATATTAATAATAATATTAATAATAATATATTAATGCATTATATCTCCCTGCAAGGAAACCAAGGGAAATGTTGCCCCTTGATTTGCCTGTGCTTAAAACAGTGTCAGTCCTGTTTCCCTGCTTTGCCTACTTTAGAACTACTAAAGAATTTCGTTAGTAATTATGTTACATTTTAGAAATTTTTGGATTTTTTTTGTAAGTCTTTCTATTACTAATCACCCCCCCCCCCCATTAGATTTTCGATTCCCTATTTTTGGGTTCTAAACCATGCCTGCTACTTGCTAGACAAGAGTACTAGCTATATATGAGCCAGACTGACCAGTGAGTAAGAACTGGTGGCTGATATACCATCATAATAAGGACAGAACCTAAGGTAGGTATTGTGTGTGTGTGTGTGTGGGGGGGGTGGTTTGTGAGCAGGAAAGATCACTAGGCATTACCAAGTAACAACCGACACCTTCTAAAATGCTCTGTACTGCCTCACCATTAAAGGCACAAGAGCTCTCTCTAATTTTTTCTCTGGCACCCATAATCATAAAATGTACAAAGTTGGGTGTGTTACAAAATGAAGTTGTGAGAAAAGCTCTTGAAATCCAAGGGTCACCAATATTATTTGGGAATGGGAATATGTTGAGGTAGTGATTTCTTTTGGGCTGATTTGGTTCTAGGAGAAGGGCTAAGTCACAACCACTGGGCCTGTCTAAGCTTTGGGAAACCAGTGGTGATGCCAGATAAGAATGAATACACACACACACACACACCTCATCATCACCCCTCCCCATTAAAGCCTACTTTAGTGAGGCAGTCAATTTAAAAGCCAGAAGCCTGTCTGAATACAATCTATTTGCCAGACAGCAGAAGGCTATTAAAGATAGAACTATCTTGGCCTCCTTTGGCAGTTGCCACAGGCAGGCATGCAACAAAGGATACCAGCTGAGATCTGCCTTTAATATCCAGTATTCATTAACTCAATGTTCAGTTCAAAGGAAATAAGGGAAAGTCCTTCATCTACAACCAGTTCTACCTATGATTCAAATTCATGGGAAGCTAATTTTTGAATCAATGACATCTGGGAACCACATTTAAAAATCACATTTTGAAACTTTGCTTCAAATTCAGTCAATGGTATATTAGAATATTAAAATAGGAAACATTCCAAGACACATTGGTGAGTATGCATTAACAAAACATTAATTTGTAAGGGGTCCAGGATGCTTCAAACTTGTAATTTCAACAATCTTCAACCTGTAAAGTAGATTAGTATTATCAGCTGCATGCTGTTGATAAGCAGGAGCAAGGGATCCGAGTGATAGAGGCTTCTTGGCCAGCGATCCAAGAGAGATCTGAACTTGCAACTTCCTGGTTCAGAGTTCAGCCAGAGAGCTACTACACTTCTTTGTTCAAGGTTAGATATTAAACAGTAGAGATTAGCATTTGGTTCACTGCAGGCTCAGTACTGTGTTCTAAGGACAGACAGCTTGTTTTGCAGGGCAATAGCATAAAAATCTATTGTCTACAGCAGAGCATCAGCTGACTTACATATTTGTGTATGAGGTAATTATTCCAATATTTACATGAGAATGGCAGAGAACCACATTGTAGCAGGATGAGATGTCACTTGATTTCTATTCCTGTAACATGGGATGACCTCAAAGTCTGTTTAAAAAGAATAAACCAGATACCCTTCTGGATCTGTTCCCTGAGGTAGTAACCTCCTCCTGTCCAATGGTAAGACTGGCCCTGGTGAACAAGAAGCACACGGGAACCAACTCTAGATGTTTTCCTCACTGGGAGGAACATGAACCCAGGCTCAGAGCATCTTTTGCAAACTCATTATAACCAAAGATAAGGATTTTGGAATAAAGAAATCAGGGAAATAGAGATTTCCTTAAAACTGCATAAGCATAGTATTAGTTACTCACTTGATAAGGCTGTAGGGAACTATTCATGCTGCTGATAAGCAGGAGCAAGGGATCCAAGTGATAGAGACTTCATGGTCAGTGATCCAAGAAAGATCTGAGCATTGCAGTGGACCACCAGCCTATCCCATCATGCTATGTGGTTCCCGTTGCCAATCTACCTCTCCCTGCCTTGATTCTTTCATACCTAACTATTAATGCATAAAATATATCAATAACTTTCCAATCCTGCAATGTTACCATCACTTACCTTGGTGCTATGGGTCCCTTCTCCTCTTGTGCAGGCATGCCAGTTGTTATGTAACATCAAGAGGTTGGATTTTCCTCCTCTTCTCTCCCATTCACTGGCTGTTTTCCTATTTACATTTGCATTTTTGTTGTTTTTAAAAGCTGGAATTGTGTGAATGCACTAAAAATTAAATAAGAAAAATTAAGTACCAGCAATAGTGCAGGAAGGCAAAATGATGAAGGCGTTCTGAAATATGATTATAGAACATTGAATTGTGGAATCAGTGAAATTGTGCTAATAAAGAGAGGTTAGATAATAAGGGTGCTCAAAATGGTACGTATCCACTATTGACGATAACAGAACTATAGTGGAATCGCAGACTCGTATGATAAAGTGCTACATATTGAGGCATGTGATATTGGGGTGTCTTTTTTCTCTTTCTCCTCAGTTTGGCATGGAATAACTCCTGTCAGTGGCTAGTGTGCATGATTTGTTCCTTGTTTCCTCTAACTATTTCAGACTGGCAAGTAATCCATACAGACTTAAATCCTGTGTTATGTAGGATACTCATATTACAAGTGCCCCCAAGGTCCTGAAAGCTCTTGTCTCTGCTGCACTTTCAAGCAAGGAAGGCATTACAGTGCTAAAACAGAGAGCCTGTGAAGCTTAATGGCTTAATTTAAACCCTTACATTATTTGAAGGATGGTGGGGAGGAGAACTGTCAGTTCTGGCATGCCCAGATTTCAACTGGCTTTTAGAAATTATATTTATTTTGATGTAGTATCTCACAGCAGGCTGGACTCAGAACAATCTGGGAATGTCTGCAGACAAACCAAGCTACCAAACAGCCAGAAAAGTGGCTTTCATCTTCGTACACCAAGGGGCAAATTCTTCTTCTTTTCTGCTCTATAACACAAGTTACAGGAGGCTGAAACCCAAAATCTTTTGCAGTCTTGTGTAGGGGAAATTACCTATTGTCTAACAGCAGAAGAAAAAGTGGCAGAAGGGAAAGGGTTGAACAACTTTACACTCTCTGTCTCTTGCGCACAAGTTGTTGTTGGGTTTCACAGTTGCTTTTCGTGAGAAGAAAACATTTGGAGGAGTCATAGATCTTCCCAAAACATCTAATTTGCCCCCTGGATTTGCTTGACCATGTGTTGCTTTAGAGAGGAGATTCAAATGAGCTTAAGAGATGGCAGTTTGCAAAGTATGGGGTTGAACAGAAATTTGCATAAGAGATTTCTTGTGATGATATCTTTTTGTCTAGAATCCTGTTGGCACGCTACATTGCCAGCTGCACATTTTTCAGGGTCACATGGAAAACATGAAGGGAAGACTATCTACAACTTGCAGTTCCTCTCTTCTTTCACCCACAAACATACGGGCATAGTGAGAGCAGTGTAGTAAACTCACATTTCCTTGCTATTCGTGTTATATAGTATTTTCTCATTTGCATCCATATCTATGGATAAACACATGCAAATGTGGTCTCATTTTGGTGCTGTCCAAAGAGTGATGCTTTTTGATGATGTCTTTCTATAACAATGTTTCTCAACTTGAGGGTCAGGACCCCTGGGGGGATTGCAAGGGGGTGTCAGAGGAGACACCAAAGACCATAAGAACACACAGTATTTACTGATGGTTATGGGGGTTCTGTGTGGGAAGTTTGGCCCAATTCTATTGTTGGTGGGGTTCAGAATGCTCTTTGACTGTAGGTGAACTATAAAACCCAGCAACTGCAACTCCAAAATGTCAAGGTCTATTTTCCCTAAACTCCACCAGTGTCCACATTCGGGCATATTGAATGTTCGTGCCAAGTTTGGTCCAGATCCATCATTGTTTGTGTCCAAAGTGCTCTCTGGGTGTAGGTGAAGTACAACTTCAAAACTCAAGGTCAATGCCCACCAAACCCTTCCAGTGTTTTCTGTTGGTCATGAGAGTTCTGTGTGCCAAGTTTGGTTCAATTACATCATCAGTTGTGTTCAGAATGCTCTTTGATTGTAGGTGAACTATAAATTCCAGCTGCTATAACTTTTAAATGACAAAATCAATCTTAGAAAAGTTATTTTGACTGCAACTCCTGGAATGCTTAGAAACCAGGCTGCTTGGGGATTTAAAAAGTTTTAGTTCAACTTTTAGTACTTACTTCATAGAGCAGGCATACACAATCTGTGTCCTTTGGGTGTTTTGGACTTTAACTCCCAGAAGCTCTAACCAGCTTGTCCAATGGTCAGGAATTCTGGGAGATGAAGTCCAAAGACCTAGAGAGCCACTGATTGTGCAAACCTGCTTTAGAAGGTAGTTTCAGAACAGATCTTGACTCTGCCACCTTCAAGATCACATAGAACAATGGGCAATATGAGGGGGTGTGTGTGTGCAATAAATATTGAACACAAAAATTATCTCCCTTCCTTGCCATCTCACTCCCTGCTATATTGGGAAAGCAATGGTCTCAGGCAGGAGAGTATGACTCTTCAAGCTTCAGGTGACAATTGCCAAGACTACACAAGCTATTTGAATGGAAGGACGGTTTGTGGGAAATCAACATTTTGTTGCAGACCTCTCTCCCATAATAATACAATGGTTGTCTTTTATATCTCCTGTTTTCAGAGGCTGTACTGGCCCACCACTATTCCTTTTAGCACCTTCTTTTGAAAACTTTCTTTTGATAGGTAGGTAATCTACTAACTGAAGTATGCTCACTGAACAAAGGAGTACTGAAAGCTCAGTTAAGAGTACCATTAGTGAAGTGAAAGTTGGCAGCTAGTCCCCAGAACCACCTCCTTTCACCTCTTAGGATGCATCTAAATTGTATAATTAATGCAGTTTGATAGCACTAACTGCCATGGCTCAATGCTATAGAATGCTAGGACTTGGAGTTGTACAAGGTCTTTAGTTTGCTTTGCCAGAGAGTGCTGATAACTTCTCAAACTACAATTAATCTACCTTAAACTTTGAGATTTGCTTATGTCTGGCAGTCGGAGATGAAGCTGAATGACAGATGTTTTTCTCAAGCACTCGGGGGGGTTGCTACTCAGAGATACCCCTATATCCGGAGAACCTAGATACGCAGATTCTCCACTTCATAGGTAAATGACAGGAAACAACAGCCCCATGGACATAATGAAGCACAGATAGTTGATGACCTATCACAGGTAGAACAGATGGCAACAAAGCAAGAGGAAAGTGAAAACAGCTGGACCTTTTCTCTCCATATACACAGTAAATATTTGTTTGGCTCTCGTCCCCCTGATATCACGGCTGTGAGAGGAAGTAGCTTGTGGGAATTATTGACAGAAAGTTACTTGTGGAAATAATCCTTTAAAAGGGGAAGAGAAAAGAACAAAGTGCATGGAGTCTCAGGGGGATGCACATCTCAGCTGACTCAAAATGAAGAAACTAAGTAGACCTGCCCATCCTGAGAATAATGCCAAGCATTGTAGTAATCCTGAGAGAGATATGAAATCTGGGAGACACAACAGAATGAAACGCCACTAACCAAGGGCATCAGGGTTGCTGTTTGAGGGGATTTTCAAATCTGGGACTTTGCCTAGTAATAAAGCAACAACAACAACTTATTTCTACCCTACCACTATCTCCCGAAAAGGACTCAGGATGGCTTACAAAGCACGCATAATGTAACAGTACATATGGTGCAATAAATACAGACACATCAATATCAAAGGAAAACATAATTCACATCATCAGTACATAAAACAATATCACAATAAATCAATCAATTCTAAAATACACTCATACATGGTGCTTCCTTTCTTGGGTTTTGCCTATTATTTTCTGATGCAGTTACTGTTTTTATTATCTGCTGGATAAAGATCAGAAACTTAGGGCATTTGGCTTGCTCCAATTGTACTTTCAGGCCCCATTAAATCTACCATCTTTTCCTCAGTGCCCCATCCTGCTTGCTCATATTGTTTTACTGGGAGGAAATTATCTCACACTAGCTTTTTGACTACATGTTTTGTTTGCTGCTTGAAGTACACATGTTGATTTGCTTGAGAAGATTCTTCTGCTGGGAAGTAGTAGTTTGTTAAGGCTGAATTCAAGATAGGCCGAAGGAATGAAACAAGGAACAAGAGAAGACTAGGGAACTCATCACATTGAGGTCCAATTTACAGGTGACAGTGGGGGGATTCACCATACATTGTGGTGCAGCTGGCAGTCAGTGGGGGAGTCCATTGCTCCGCGCTCCACATCACCTGCATTATCCACTTATCCATCCCATAGGGGGAAGTGTTGCCAACCAGATCCCCCGCTAGCTCCATTCTTCTCTATGAGACTATGGGAAGCCTCCTGTGTTCTCATTTCAGCATCCTAGGTCATTTGCAGCATGCTGGAAGGACGGAGCCCTGCCGGAAGTAGCTGTGCATCATCTGATGGCATCTCATAGGCTTCATCCTCCCAGCATCCTAGAACGCAAAAAATCCATAATGCGATAAGATACTAGGACTAAGGATGGATCTAAATGCTATATAATCCAGATTATTAAAGTAGTTAATCCACATTATCTGCTTTGGATTGGATTATATGAATCTACACTGCCATATAATCCAGTTCAGAGCAGTTAATAATCTAGAATTTAGGTCTGGATCTTTCCCGGTGTCTCATTAATCCAGAGTAAACGGGAAAATTCCCGTTAACTCTGGAAAATTTGGGTTTACCTGAGGCGTCATTTTCCCCATTGACACAAAGTGGATATATTCCAACAATGAACCATATTATGCAAGTGTCCTTTTTGTCCAGTCGTAATCACTCAAAAGTTCAGGCCATTACATTTAGCACAATTCACTTCAATGTAAGGGCCTGGCCCAATTGGAAGCTTCATGAGACCTTGCAAATATTTTTGACAGGAAAGCCCTAGCAGTTTTAATCAGAAATGGAAAGAAGGAAAATAAAGATAGGCAGCTTTAATTTTTACTCCCATCTCCCATTTAACCATTACGCTGAGTTCAGAAAAGCTACTTGGGGGGGGGGGCAGGAGGTGATTTATATAATAGTTTAGCTAGCTTGTGATCAAAATAAAATGCTATCTCACTACTCCATGCATAAGTACAGATACAAGGGAAAGGAGTGTATTCTGTCAATTGTTTTAGAAGGGATGAGATGGAGTCAAAATGGTGACAGTGCTGGTAGCTATGTAAATTTCATTCCACTTGGAAGAGGGGCCTCCACAGAATATTCCTCTGCATTGTATGATGGGTGGCGTGCCCATCTATCTTCCAGCTGGAGTTAAAGCATTATAAGATGCTTCCCAAAGTAAGTATAATGAGGTTGCAGGTATTTATAAACTTCTCTCTGTCCAAGGGTGTGATTTCCAGGTAAAGGGAATGTGGCCTTTGGTTCTCAAATAGTCTTTTTGCAAGCTGTCTGAAACTGCAGAAGTTGGTGCAGAGGAATGAGAGGTAGGGGAAGATTTACAAGAGCTTTGGAAACCACAATCTATGGAGTTCTTTGCAATTGCTTGCAAAAGGGAAGGCATGCAGGGAGGCACATGGTACCCTGTGTATCCTCTCTCTTGCCCCCATCACACGAAGGAGTTGGAGAGTGTGCTTTGGCACCCTTTCCCTCCCCATCATATGGCAGAAAGGGTAGCAACACGCATTGCCCTGCTGCCCTTTCTGCCATCTCATGACAAAAAGGTCCAGAAAATGGGCGTAACTCCATTAGAGCTAGCCAAACTACATTTTCCTCCTTGTTGTGGAGGAGAAAGCACCTTTTGGTGCTTTCACTCCACTTTGGGAGGAAAGTGGGTGGGGCCTGCTGTGCATCATGTGAAGATGCATAGCAAGTCCCTTCATTGCCATGAATAAAAGCAGCAAAACAGGGCTTTTTTGCTCCGTGTGAAGAGGTCCTGTGGCTGCTTTAGCTACTTCAATCACCTAAATACATGATACTATTTCTCTGACAAAAACACCACTAAAATTAAAAGTAAGAATGAGCCTACAGATTGCATTCATGTCAGTAGGGATTGTTTATGGACTGATAAGGTAAAGGTTAAGGCTTTCCCCTGACATGAAGTGCAGTTGTGTCCTGCTCTGGGAGTTGGTGCTAATCTCAATTTCTTAGCCAATGAGCCAGCATTGTCCATAGACTCTTCCAAGGTCATGTGGCCAGCATGACTGCATGGAGCGCCATTACCTTCCTGCCGGAGCAGTACCTATTGATCTACTCACATTTGCATGTTTTCAAACTGCTAGGTTGGAAGAAGCTGGGCCTAACAGTGGGAGCTCCCCCCCCCCCACCGGATTAAAACCTGTGACCTTTCAGTCAGAAAGTTCAGCATCTCAACATTTTAACCCACTGCACCACCGGGGGCTCCGTTATGGACTGATAAAAGATCACAATTTACCCTGACCTAGAAATGCTATCAGAAATTTCTGAAAATCTGTGCAACAAAATGCAGAGGAAGGCTACAAATAAATTCTTAGTGTCTGATACTCCTTACACTTACCTGTTTAAATCAAAGGAGACCACTTCAATTTATGTGCGCGTGTTTAGAACAGTAGTCTGCTACTGTCCCTTGGGTCTGCGCTTTTATGTCTGTTCTTAAGGCTTTTATACTTTCTTTCTCTCTCCCCCCACCTCAAACAACAAAATACAGTATTTGAGGGTTGCTGGTCATGATTTGAACGTTGAGAATCCAGCTCTTAAACACAACAGGCTTTACATAGTAACAGACTGGCAATTTTTCAGAAATGCTTTGTGCAAAAGAAAAATGGAAGGCAAAAAAAAAGAGATAGAGAGGTTGAGAGAGACATTTCAAAGATGAAAGTTACTGACAATAAAAGAAAAGTTGTGCAAAAAGGGGGGAAAGGAATAACATGAGATGCAGAAGAAAGGAGATAAATTCTGCTTTTCAGCTTTGCATGCAAGAGGGAAAGCCGTGTAAGTTTGCCACTAAGTATCATGAATACTAAGGCCACTGCTTTAATGAAAGCTCTTCTTTTCTAAAACGTGCATGTGTAGATGGGAACATTTTAGGCCCAGTGTTGCCAAGCTCTTTTGTCTTCCCCTTTTGGAAATTAACTCTACTGTGGTGTGATAGAGAAGCAGCTCTCGGGCTCAAAAGCAAAGCAAGTTTCCATCTTTTGCTAGACTTGACAGTCAGCCAACCAGCAGCAAAACTGTGGGTTCTCTTGGGCTCTGGAAAGCCAGTAAAGTACAGATTTTTGTCAGCTTGGTTCATACCCCCCGTTTCTACTCCTTGTCTAACAAGATACAAATTAATTTTACTCACTTTCCATCAGTTTGCTACCTTTCTGCCCTGGGAACATAAGGAAACCAAGAGTGCATCTACACTGTAGAATGAATGCAGTTTGACACGACTTTAGTTCCCATGGTTCAATGCTGTGGAGATTTGTCATTTAGTGAGGCAACAGCATCTGAAGAAAAAGCTAAAGAAAAGGCTAAACTCCCACGATTTCATAGCATTGAGCCATGACAGTTCAAGTAGTGTCAAAGAGCATTCATTCTACAGTGTAGATGTTAGGCATGGTTTAGAACCCAAAAATAGGAAATCAAAAATCTAATGAAGGGGGGGGGGGATTTTTTAAATTAGTAATAGGAAGACTTACAAAAAAAATTCCCAAAATTTCTAAAATGTAACTTAATTACTAACGAAATTCGTTAGTAGTTCGTATGCCAGCGCATGCGCATTCCAGGTGGTTTTGGCCTACAACTCCCAGAAATCCTAACAGCTGGTAAATTGGCTGGGATTTCTGGGAGTTGTAGGCCAAAACTTGAATAAATCACACTGAATTCTAGATGAGACTCTCCAAATAGGAAGGAGGGAGCAAAGGAGGGAGGGAAGGAGGGAGGGAGGGGGTATTCTATTCTTGGAAGCAGCAAAAGAAAAGGAGGAGGAGCCCCCCCCGGCTCCTCGCTGCCTCTCTCTCACCCCGATCCCGAGGAGCGAGGGCCCAAGTTTGCCCAGGCTGGTCATATACCTACATTCCATGCACATGCAATAATACAGCAGTAATAACAATGGGTATAAGAAGAGGTAAAAATTCAAACCGAAGTATTCTGACTGGTCCCTGCCTCATGCGGAAACGGGCTCTTCTCTGTGAGCCCGGGAAAAGCCAGCGTTTTCTGCTTGGGTGCACACACATACATATTCTTTGGGGGATTTGCTGCAGAATCTTCTCTATGAGCCCAGGATTCTGCAGCAAATCCCCCAAGAATATGTATGTGTGTGCTCCCAAGCAGCAAACGCTGGCTTTTCCCCTGGGCTAATAAGAGAAGAGCCCGTTTGCACCGCATGAGGAGAGACCACTCAGAATACTTCGGTTTGAATTTTACCTCTTGTTATTGTTATTACTGCTGTATTATTGCATGTGCATGGAATGTAGGTATGACCAGTTGGATTACTTATAATATTAGGCACTTACAGTAGCATTCATTCTATTATACATTAGGTTGGTTTCTCACCCCAATACTCTTTGATGCTTTAGATCCTGGCAGGGCAGGAGAGGCAGGGAAGCCTGGAAAAATGTAAACAGAGAGGTTTACTCAGAAGTAAATCCACAAGGGAGGGCCCTTCATCCAAAGTGCCCTCCTTTGCAGATTTACTTCTGAGTAATCCTCTCTGTTTAAATTTTTTTCCGGGCTTCCAGCCGAAAGAAGGAGCGAGTTTAGGGCTTGCCTTGCCATAATACTTATTGGCAAGGGAGGTGGGAGGGTGGTGAGAGAGAAGGAGAGTGCTCCCCCCCTTACGACCTAATAACGACACTTAAGAAAATCCTGGCCCCCGAAGTTCGAAAAAGAAAGTCCACTTCCTGGTTGGCGTTCCAGGTGCGGAAATACTCGAAAGTAGCATTTCTTACGAATTTCTTACGAAACGAATCATTTTCATAACTTTTTTCTCATGCCTAGTAGATGTATGCTCTGAGTCCCTTTGGGGTGAGAAGAGCAGGGTAAAAATATGGACTGCCCAAGTATTGGAGCTTACAGTCTAAAGCACATGGCACAGAAGGCTAAAAGGCTGGGAAACAAAGGAGAAACAAATGCAATCACCAATCCTGGTTTTTAAAAAAATCTTTCCTGTATGCTTCTCAGGGAAATCCAGCTAGCTAATATAGTATGAGAAGGGGAAGGTGAGGAAAACCAGAACGATTTGGTCTACAACTTCCAGAATCTCAGAGTCAACATGGGGATTTGAGAAGTTGTAAAAAATGCCCAGAACATGATTTTTCCAGTATTTGAATCTTGATAGATATTTCATTTGATCTAGGGCACATCTCAATTGTAAAATAAATGTCGTTTGACAGCACTCTAACTGCCATAGTGTAATGCTATGAAATCCTGGGAGTTGCAGTTTTACAGGGTCTTTATCCTCCACTGCCAAAGAGTGCTGATGCCTCAACAAGCTACAAAACCCAGGATTCCATAGCAATGGACCATGACAGTTAAAGTGGCAGTTTGGTGAGGCAACAGCATCTGGAAGAATGGGCTAAAGAGGCTAAAGAAAAGGCGAAACTCCCAGGATTCCATAGCATTGAGCCATGACAGTTCAAGTAGTGTCAAACTGCATTCATTCTACAATAGATGCATCCCTAGTGAGGCAACTGCAAACCCCCTTCCCACTTCCAAAGCATACATTTGTGTCCTTCTAAAGTTTGTTGTACACTTCTAATGTTTCACTACCAAACAAATTAGTCAAGATAAATTGTTGCCAGTTACAGTTCATTTGGCAGTACCTGAGAAAAATGTTTTGTTAGTCAAATTTCTAGTTGTTTATCAAAGGAACAATGAAAGGATACACAAAAAGATCCATAAGTTTGCATGAGGGGTTGTTTTTTTGGGAGGGGGGAGTATTTTGGTTTGGCAAAAGTCTTAAAGAAACAGTTGCTGTATCAGTGAGTCTGGAGATTAATTTGTAATTTATTTTTAATTAGCAGAATGTACAATTCCTTGCACTTTCCTCTTTCCAATATATATGTGTAGGCTGTTCAACATCTCAATCTAATGATCAAATTCTACAAACAGTATTTTCTTCATGTTGCTTAACAGTACTGTATACTTATGATTCTTAAACCATAAAACCATATCCCAATGGCTTTATTTCAAATCCCCAAAACCTTAATTACACTTTAAAAACCAATGTTCTTGTTTATCTTAAAGCAAGTATTATGTTAACAAAACTGGAAGTTAGTTCTGAGAAGGATTGTTTTTATAGTACCACAGTTCCTCAGGGGTAGCAGTGGGGGAAATAGTGGTGGTTTTTATTCTAAGAAAATGTCCACAAACACAGAAAAAAGAGAGTTTTAATATCTGTTTCCCCTCCTCTTCCTCCCCACAGAAAAACCTGCAATAATGAGATGTTGTTGTTTTAATCTCCCCGAGACATGCTCTTCTGATTTATTTTGCTTAGGTGAGGATGTTCCCAATCCAAACTCCCATTTGTTGTGTTGACACAAATACAGGAGTAAGGAATTTTTGCGTGTGCAAGGGTGATACACCTCGCACCCAATGATAACACAGACACAAAGGTTGGATGAAAATGGCCACAACTCGTTTATTAAACAGAGCAAAGGGTTGGCGGCCACGCAAGGGTCCAGGATCAGGGTAGTACAGGCCCCCGCGAATGTCCAAAGGCACTTGCAAGCCTGGGTGCGAGCGGCCCAATGCCTCTCCACGGAACTCGGCACCCCAGGGGGGCCAGGGCGTTATCCCCCTACCAACCAAGGGGCGATAAGCCATCCTGATCCAGGGCCCTGCCACCTGCCAACACGGAGTTGCGACAAAGAATATGGTAACACATACATAACCAAGTAACAAACAGCTGAGTAAATGTACAATATGAACATGAATAAGCCATGTACCATGTAGGGAGGGAGGGAGGAAAAACTGCGTTGGGCCCCTGCAAGTGCTGGGGGCAGTCCCAGGCAGCCTCTTTATATACTGCCTGGGCGAAGAGAAGGGCCAGCTAGCCATGTGGAGGGGAGAGGCGTGGCCAGCCCCTCATTGGCTAGCTGGCCCTGGCGGCGGGAAACTGGGTGCCGCCCCAGGGGTCTCTGGGAAGGAGAAGCCCTGACCTCCCCCAAGATGGCGACGAGGACAGCCCTACCCCGCAAAAGGGGTTGGCCGGTAAGTCGGCCATGCCCATTGCGTGTGCAAGGGTGATACACCTCGCGCCCAATGATAACACAGACACAAAGGTTGGATGAAAATGGCCACAACTCGTTTATTAAACAGAGCAAAGGGTTGGCGGCCACGCAAGGGTCCAGGATCAGGGTAGTACAGGCCCCCGCGAATGTCCAAAGGCACTTGCAAGCCTGGGTGCGAGCGGACCAATGCCTCTCCACGGAACTCGGCACCCCAGGGGGGCCAGGGCGTTATCCCCCCTACCAACCAAGGGGCGATAAGCCATCCTGATCCAGGGCCCTGCCACCTGCCACAAAAAGGGGGAGGGAAGTAAGGAGGCAGCCTTACACCCCCCCCTTTTCCGCCAACCCAAACTCCTGTCCTCCATAACCAAAACTGTTGCTTGGTAGCCACCCCGGTGCCACATGCAGATCTCTGTGAGATGTCCATTGCTACTGAGCCGCTGCTCCATGGCCCCGAGCGGTCTCCCTCCCGGGTGCTTGCAATGCGTGCCGGCCATCCCCGTGGGAGGCGTAGCCAAGTCCACAGCTCAAATTGCAGTTGCGTGAGACCCGGCAACTTCGCCCCGTCCCCAGGGGCCATGGCAGCAGCTTGCGCTGGTGACAGGCAGCCACCAATTCTGGCCCGCCGGTGCCACGGCAACAGCCTGGATGCTTCCTCCAGCAAGCCATTGTTGCATGAAGCCAGGCCAGAGTGACAAGCAGCCACTGGTCTCCGTCCACAGGGGCAACGGCAACAGCCTGGATGCTCCCTCCGGTGAGCCACTGCTGCATGAAGCTGGGCCAAAGTGACAAGCAGCCCCTGGTCCCATCCACAGGGGCAACGGTAACAGCCTGGATGCTCCCTCCGGTGAGCAACTGCTGCATGAAGCTGGGCCAAAGTGACAAGCAGCCCCTGGTCCCATCCACAGGGGCAACGGCAACAGCCTGGATGCCCCTCCGGTGAGCCACTGCTACATGAAGCTGGGCCAAAGTGACAAGCGGCCACTGGTCGCCGTCCACAGGGGCAACGGCAACAGCCTGGATGCTCCCTCCGGTGAGCAACTGCTGCATGAAGCTGGGCCAAAGTGACAAGCAGCCCCTGGTCCCATCCACAGGGGCAACGGCAACAGCCTGGATGCTCCCTCCGGTGAGCCACTGCTACATGAAGCTGGGCCAAAGTGACAAGCGGCCACTGGTCGCCATCCACAGGGGCAACGGCAACAGCCTGGATGCTCCCTCCGGTGAGCAACTGCTGCATGAAGCTGGGCCAAAGTGACAAGCAGCCCCATGTCCCATCCACAGGGGGGCAACGGCCAACGCAACTGCTGCATGAAGCTGGACCAAAGTGACAAGCAGCCACTGGTCCCCTCCAGTGAGCAGCACTGCCTGCATGAAGCTCCGGTGAGCAACTGCTGCATGAAGCTGGACAAAGTGACACGCAGCCACAGGTCCCCGTCCACAGAGGGCAACAGCAACGGCCTGGATGCTCCCTCCGGTGAGCAACTGCTGCATGAAGCTGGACCAAAGTGACAAGCAGCCACTGGTCCCCGTCCACAGGGGCGACGGCAACAGCCTGGATGCTCCTTCCAGTGAACCACTGCTACCAGAAGCCGGGCCAATGTGACAAGCAGCCACTGGTCCCCGTCCACAGGGGCAACAGCAACAGCCTGGATGCTCCCCAAGTGAGCCGCTGTTGCATGAAGCCGGGCCGAATCTCGCCCATGAGGCTCCAACCTCCTGGCGCCACGGACTGCTTGTCCTGCCTTCCATTCAGGTCCTGGCAGCCTAGCTCCTCCTTGCAGCTGAGCCACGCCCACTCCCAGCACGTGGGTCCCGGTACCACTTTACGTCCTGCCCATGGCCCTGCGAGAGAAAGAAAAAGAACCAACGGCAGCCTGCACATCTCGAGGAGGAGGCCCGGTCTGATTTGCAGGTAAACACTGATGATTCAAATGGCCTGAGGCTAGAATCGCCTACGGGAACCCCGCCAGCAGCCGCCAAAGACGCTGCCCCAATCCAAAAGGAGTGCCCTCCATATGTGTTAGCAGTGGGCCCCAGCACATGAATGAGGGCTCTGTGGAACTGCCATTGACTGGCATCTGGTGCGGGGGAGAGGTTCCATCAAGATGCACAAATGAGCAGCTTGGGGAGGTGTCCCCGGTGCTGAGGAACCCGGCCAGTATCAACTAGGCACCGTTGAACTTGCTCAAGGCCCTGAATGGGCAGGGAGGCAACCAACCCCCCATATGCCACCTTGGACTTATGGAGCCTGTAAGATCTGGAGTTCCCATGGATGATCGCATAGTTGAGCTGCCGGGCTCTACCAGAGGAATCCGTCTGGGGTTGGCCACAACCTCCCCTGGACGTATGGGCCCCAATGAAATATTAGAGAAGGCCGGAGAGAAAACTCTACCTTGTAATGGGATATGCATATCCTCTTGGAGAGTTGCCTTAAGCTGCTGGGGCGGTGCTATCCTGCTGTCTGGGAGACTGGTTCTTCCAACTCCTCACAAACTTTGTGCTCCTATGCAACTGGTGATGATCCTCGCGGGCTCCCGCCTTGCTGTCCAGTAGGCTTTGAAGGTAGCTGCCGCGATGGATTGCATCCGTTCCAACCAGGCCTCCGTTCCCCGTGGTCCACGTTCCGGCTGGCACTTTTCGGGCAGGATGTCTGCATCTGGAGCTAGGACAGAGAACCTGCCTTTCCTGTAGGAAGGGCCATACACCTACCATTTCATTGTTTACACCTGGAACGTTTTCACCTGCCTGAGACGGAAATGTTAGTCTGCGCACAATACCAAGGCAAGTCGCCTAGTGAACCCCGAGGCCCTGGCAAACTTGAATGCCTGCCTTTAGATCTGCAGCAAAACTTAGCAGGCAAACATGGGAGGGAGTACAGGGCGTTCCCTGAAAGTGACCTACCTCCTGGCCACAGACGGCCCAAGGTGTGCCCGTAGGTCAGCTGACCTGGCTGCGGTACCGGGGCACTCACCGTAGAGGAAGCCATTGAGTTCTCCACTGACAATGGAAGTGGGGGTTCCAAGTCTTCTCCTGCACTAGATGGACGACAAAATACTGGCCATGGCCTGGCGTATAAAGCATCTGTGTGCACCCAACGCTGCCCTGCCTGCTCCCTAGCCGGCTAAATCCGTAATGTTGAAGCAAACCACAGCAATGGCTTGACATGGTCCTGCTTTGCTGTTTGCATACAGGAAACGACCAATAGGAGTCCAGGAGACACGGGTGTCTGAAATGTACCAAACGGAGAGATTCGGCCCGCTACTAGCACATGCGGATACCGATATTTTTTTGCGGTGACTGCTTATGTAGACGGATATAGGGCCGGAAAATTGGAAATCAGGAGGTGTGGCTGCAGATGTCCTGGCAAAGCCGTGGACCAACGAGCTCATGTTGACTGCACCAGCCTCCCCTACTGATGATTAGCTGGCCCAGCTGGAGGGATCCATGCCCCCCCACAAGGGGGGGGGGTCATACGCATCTATGCATGCCGCAGTCTCTTCCCTATGTCTTAGACCCAGGCCCGAGATCTCAGTAGGAAACGAAATACCTCATATGTAGAAATGGCCTGTGCTGGCCGTGAGGCTGATTAGCTCTCTGGCTGGCACTCCTGTTGACTTCCTTGCAAACTGTCCTGGTTGAATGCAGGGGGACTGAATAGGGGGAAGATTTGAGGTGTCCGATTCAGTGCTACAGGGAGGTCAGAATGACCATCCTCGGGACATCCAACAGGGTCCTCAGGACACCTAACAGGCAAGGACCCTGTAATCCGCCATGGGGGCAGGCTCTGCTCAATGGCGACTGCCTCCTGAGCTGAAAGTACATGGTGAATAAAGGTCAACAACAGGCTACACAATGGTCGAGAGCCCACCTCGACCCAGGCAGGCCTCGAACTAATTACCTGGTCAGTAGCGATCCAATGCTGCTGCCACCCAGCCAGCTGCGCCGCATTCCCGGTGAAACCCTGTTAGGAGAGCTGCCTGACCATAAATACCATTTTGCAGTGGCGCACACTGCCTTGGGGTGTCCTGGAAGCTCCCTCCTGCGGGCAGTAGTTGTTTCCTTGGCTTCCTGTCTGGCCGACCTCTGGTTGCGCTTTCGCATGGAGCCGAGCTCGAAGAAACCTGTAACACAGAACTGCAACTGGACCATACAGTTAGCACCACCGCACGAGCGAAGAGGGCGCCCTGGAGGGCAAACCCACCAGCAGGATATGGGATGGACAGCCTGACGAAGGGATGGCCAGGTCTCTCACATGGGGGTACCACTGGAGGCAAAACCAGCCTGCACCAGTGGGGGGTGCTCCACCCTGAGAAGGGGGGGGGGTGCGCAGGGGAGACATTCCATGTGATGGACACCCGTCGTGTAAGAGTGGACACACAGGGGCTAACTGATAGCAGCCATGGCGACCTGCACCAGCAGGGGGGGTGCCCCCACTGGGAAGGGGTGGCATGAACAGTGCAAACTAATGCCGAGTGCACACAACACGGGGAAGAGACAGCGTTGTCCCTAGACACCTCCCTGGACGTGGTTGGCATGACTGCATGGCGCGCCATAACCAACCCACTGGGGCGGTACCTGTTGGTCAACTCGCATGTGCGGATATCCGAACTGCCAGGTCAGCAGAAGCTGGCGCTGACCGTGAAAGTTCGCCTAGCTCCCCAGGATGTCACCCTGCGGCCTCTGGGTCCGCAAGTTCAGCAGCACAGTACTCGTGCCCACTGCACCACCGGGGCCCTCAACTGGTGAGAGGAGGGGCAGGGAAACCCTGGGGTTGCAGCTGTGTGGAAGGTGAAGGAGGCTGGAGCCTGCCCACCTCCCAACTTGGAAGAAAGGCAGCCTGGAGAGCCCATTGAGCCACCTGGGAAGCAAGTAGAGGGTGGAGGTCCCCCCATGAGGCTGCCTACAGATCCCACTGAATGCAATGTCCTGAATGGGAGTGTGTTCCCCGCGGCCACCTGTCCTAGCCAATCTATCAATGCGCTGGAAGGTGTGCAGCGGAGGGTGACTCAAATGATCCAGGGTTGGAAGGTCACTCCCTATGAGGAGCGGCTTGGAGAGCTGGGCATGTATGCCTGAAGGAGGGAAGGCTGGGAGGCAACCCGCCATGCCTGGAGGCGGTGGCGGGGAAGGGGAGGACGAGTCCCCACCCCTCCCAGGCACAGCACCACGTGGTTGCCTAGGGAGGCGGCGGAGAGAAGAAGGGCGTCCCGGGGAACGAGCCCTCCCCCTGCCAGCCGCAAACCACGTGGCTGGCCCCTGGGGGCCGGATGGAGGCAGCGGCAAGGAGGGGGCATTCCCGGCGGGCTCGGGGATGTGCCGGGTGCTCCCCCCCCCGCCCGGCGCAGGAGGCACCGCCCGATGCCGGCAGGAAGAGGGGGGCGGAGGAACAGCATGGTGCGGCCTCCCCCCCCCCGACGGCCCACGGGAGGAGGCAGGGAGGCCGGCCGGGGGACCGGCGAGGGAGAGTTGCCGCCGCGTGCGCGGGATGCGCTGCGGCTCTCCCTGCGTGCAGCGGAGCCCCCAGCCGGGCGGCACGGCAGCGGCACGGGGACAGGCCCTCCCCCGCCGGCCCGGAGCCAACCCACGGGGCAAAGCAGGCTGGCCGGGCAGGGAAAACCGGGGGGGGGGGCGCGGTGTGCGTGGGCACGAGCCGCGGCCCTCCCCCAAACACGGGAGCACAGGCTGGGGAGGAGGGCAGGGCAGGATATGGGCCGGCCGGGAACGAGCCTGTGAAGGTGGGCAGGGGTCCGCAGACGCAGGCCACCCCACAGGCCCCCACCCCACTCCCCAGGGGAAGACCGCCAGCCCCACGAGGAGGGAGGAAGCGAACTGCAGACCCAGGAAACCCCTGCCGACCGGCAGCGGGATCCTACTGTTCCGGTTGCTGCTAGAAGCTCCAAATGGTTCCCCTGGGTCTGCTGCTGCTGGAGTCGCTCCCTCCAAAACTGCGTTGGGCCCCTGCAAGTGCTGGGGGCAGTCCCAGGCAGCCTATTTATATGCTGCCTGGGCGAAGAGAAGGGCCAGCTAGCCATGTGGAGGGGAGAGGCGTGGCCAGCCCCCTCATTGGCTAGCTGCCCTGGCGGCGGGAAACTGGGTGCCGCCCCAGGGGTCTCTGGGAAGGAGAAGCCCTGACCTCCCCCAAGATGGCGACGAGGACAGCCCTACCCCGCAAAAGGGGTTGGCCGGTAAGTCGGCCATGCCCAATCTGGAAGGGGAAATAAGTATACGGGGAAGGCTTAAGATTTATTTCATCCGCCAATTTCCCTTCTGCATAGCCTTGCATTTGTGTTTTAAAGGAACTGCCTAAGCTGGAAGGCGGTGCCGGCCCTACCATTAGATGCTGTAAGGATGCTGTCTTTCAAGTGCAAAATGTTCGTGCTCCAGGTCAATTTTGTTGCTTCATAGTTCCTAAAGAATTCCATCCAATGTGTCTTCTGAATTGGCTAGACCTACGAGGCATGATGGTCTCTCAGATCTAGGCATTTGGGTAGGACATCCTGGGAGATCATGCAGCTTTCTGCACAGGGGGGAAAGGGTGGTGATGGAGATAGATAAGAAAGTGTAAGACAAGATGGCATGGTAGGAGGAAGAGAAGGAGGCAAGGTGATTTGTCTTTCTGCCATCAGAAAGATATAGGCAGGCAATCAGAAATGTATCCCCTCTCCTGGTTCTCCTGGCCCTAAATGGATGTACTGTCTTGAGCTCCTCTTTTATAAATCCTTGGCAAAAAAGATGTAGATGAGTGAGGGAAGATAGAGAAAATGTAGGAAAAGAGAAGACTGGTTGTGATGATGCTCATAACATAAATACAGGCAGCATTTCTCTCTGTCTCAGGTGGCAATGAAGCTTGGACCAACCACTTTGGGTAGGAAAGTGGAAGAATACATGGTCGAATTTCTGTGGACTCACCAATTCTCATAAATATGTATTTAGCCAGGCATCTGTTTTGATACTTCTACTTCCCACTTCTTTGGCTCCTCAAAAAAAGCAAATATTAATAAATTCAGACAATAGCCAGAGTCAAGCAAAAATTTCAAAGCATATATTTAAAAGATATGGAGAAATAAAAATGGCCTGATCCCAATGAAGCACAGTTAAACCTTCCTTAGAAAGTCATTCCAGAGATAGGGAGCCATTGCTGATATTGCTAACGCTCTGTTTCACCAGTACCACCTATTAAAGCCATGGATCCCCAGAGTTTCAACATCCAGAACAAGCTATCTTTAGTAAGTTCTTCATCCACCTTCCACAAAAAATCCATTTGAACCTTATAAATGCTTGTTCTAAATGTAAGGATGAGCACTGTGAAATGTTTTCAGCATGGACCTGGAGTAATTTTAATTGCTTTGAAACAGATAAGATGTGATCTGAACTCATGGTACTAGTCAGCAGTACATTATTTTGTACCAATGTCAATTCTTAACAGTTTTCAGAAGTAAAGTCAGATTGATTAGTATCCCAACTAAGATGTTATCAGAGCATGGATAACTATAGCCAGCATACCTTTGACTAGAATGTATCACTGGTGTTTCATGCCAAGGAAGTATCTCAGTCTAGGAAATATATAAGCACTTTCAAGTAGCGTGTTGATTTATAGTGATCCCATTAATCCCATGGATTTTTAGTAAACAAGGAATGAAAGGTGTTTTGCCAGTTCCTTCCTTTGAGATAGCCTATAGCACCTCGTATTTGTGGGTGGTTTACCTTCAAGCAGTCCCCAGGTCTCACTCTGCTTAGCTTCTAACATCAGAAATGATCTGGTGCCTTTATTTATTATTTATTTATTTACTGCACTTATATACCGCCTTTCTCAGCCAGAGACAACTCAAGGCAGTTCACAATCTGAGCGATTCGATGCCATAACAAATAATAGGGTACAGTTAAAAACAATTATAAAACAATTCAACATTAAAAATGGAGTGTAAAAACAATAATATCTATAAAACAAATACTGTGTCTCCTTACTGAAATCGTGATCCAATTGCGTCATCAATCATTCCATGCTACATTTTCGTCTAATTATGCTCCAGTATTAAAAGCTTGCTCGAAAAGCCTGGTCTTAACCATCTGTAGAATGTTTAGAGTATTGAGACCTGTGTGTGCATCTACGTGTACATCTGCCTTTAAGTTGTCTATTGACTTATGGAGCCCCATACATTTCACAGAGTTTTCTTAGGGCCCATCTACACTGTCATATATTGCAGTTTGATATTATATGGTCATATAGACTTACATAATGCAGTTCAATGCAGTTAAACTGTAGCCTACACTGACCATATAATGGAGTTTCAAACGGTATATGGCAGTAAAGATGGGGTCTCAGACAACGAATATTCAGATATGGTTTTGCTGTTTTTCCCCCACTGAAATATAGCCTGCAGCACCTAATATTTGTTAGTAGTATTTCATCCAAGTCCTAACTAGGACTGACCGTACTTATTTTTCAAGATCAATAATAACCCTGACTCTTACAAGAGGAATGCAGCCCATTTGCAGCAAGTTTAATGCCACTTTCCAGATCAGACAGAACTACTTCTGTCATGAGTGCCAGCTTCTTTGGTCTCATATGATCTTGAACCTACATTTTCAAAAATCTCATGAGACTTAGATTAAAAAGAAAACATATCTGGTTGACAAGACGCAACACCCCATCTTCCAGAAAGAACTCATTCAGAAGTTTCACACACATCTGTGGTAAACAATAGATCACAGATTAGGACCCATTTTATCTGCACATTGGAATTTAAAAGATTATCACACTACCCTTAAATGTGAGTTGAAATTTCCCCAACCGTAAATGAAAGCTCAATTTACTACACAGCGACATCATAGCTCAATTTACTACACAGCGACATCATATAGCAGTCCTAAATCCATTAGCAAAGCATAGGTGGGAAATAGGTTTGCACTGTGCATCTGAAGAACATCTTTGTGTATGCATATGCTGAGGCTGACACGCTTCAGAGTTGACTTCCCAATGACATTTATTTGGGGGCGTGTTCTCGGTGGTTTTTTCAGCCAGCTCAATTTTCCTTCCCAGAAATAGCCACCATTCCATATCTAGAAACAGTCAGAGAAAGACTGTTGTATGAGTGTCTCTTATTACCCCATGTTTTCCCTTTTTAAAAATTTTTTAATTTGTGGAACTACATGTTTTCTAAAGGGAAACTCTCTGAACTTCACAAGTGTGAGAAAATGAGAATTTGAAATGGCATCTTCTCACAAGACCATAACATTTCAAAAATTGTATGGCAATGCAGATTTTTTAAGTGGGTGCAGTGATAGAAAGGGGCAATGCATGGATTAGGATGAGTTATTTTGTGGGCATGTGATAAGTCAGACGTGCATTATTTGATTTAAAATGATATGTAAAATGGAAGTGCGATGGGGAGAGGGACTATCTGTCTGTAGTACCCATTTTCTGACCTGTGTATGATAATATCCATAGAAATTAATAAATTTCCATTCATTCCATTTTTTACCTTTATTTGAGAGAGAGAACACTGAGCTCTTTGAGGCCTTGGAGAGGGCTTTATTCAACTAGGAAGTAACATGGTAGCACCTTCCCTTTTGTGATTAAAAACATGATAGGGTTGCATGCCACTCATGTGCCACATTTTTCCTGAAGACCACGGGCACATAGTAGAACCCTGTCCACAGTCCAAGATGCCTGTAAAAACCTTGTGAACATGGTTTGAAAACTCACTTTAACCCATAAAAGGAGAAGATTATTTTTTCATATCAGGAGTGATTTGAGAAACTGCAAGTTGCTTCTAGTGTGAGAGAATTGGCAATCTTCAGGGATGTTGCCCAGAGGATGCCTGGAAGTGTTACCATCCTGTGGGAGGCTTCTCTCATGCCCCCTTAAGAGAAGCTGGACCTGACAAACAGGAGCTCATACTGCTCCCCAGATTCAAATCACCGACCTTTCAATCAGCAGTCCTGCCAGCACAAGGGTTTAACCCATTGTGCCACTGGGGGCTCCATAAAGGAGGACTGGACCCACCATTAAGCAATGAGGCAGTTGTCTCATGCAATAGGTCTTGGAGGATAGAGTTGTGTGCGAAGCACATTTCCCTGCACCCACTAATTTAGTCTGTTGCCTTCACATATGGTGGAGAATGCTGTCTTATCATGAGGTTTGATGAAAGATTCAAAGCATTTCCAGTCATTTTTAGACCTAAAATGAGCAAGGAATATCAGATATTCTCCCGGTAAGGGTGCAGAACCTATTTTGGTTCGCCCAAGGAGACTTATGGAACCCACTAGGTTCCTGAATGCTCTAAGGGCTTGGGAACCCCCCAGCGACTCGATCGACGGACTTGTGGAGTACTGGAATACCAGTCTCTCCACAGCCCTAGACGAGATCGCCCCCAGGCGTTCTCTCCTTCCCCGTAGAAATCGTTCGCCATGGTACACCGAGGAGTTGCGGGCGATGAAACGGAGAAGGAGACAACTAGAGGACAAGTGGCGGAATCTCCGTGACGGAGCGTCGAAATCGGCTTATAAACAATTTAAGGAGGTTTATGAGCAAGCTATCAAGGAAGCAAAAAAGGTCCATTATTCTTCCTTGATAGAGTCAGCTAGTTCACGCCCAGCCCAATTGTTTAAGGTAATTCGGTCTTTGACAACAATCCCAACTGTCCCAAAAGATAGGGGTTTGGCTCCTTCGGCTGAGGCTTTCCAGAACTTTTTCACTGACAAGATTTCGACCCTCCGCTGGGACATCCCGGCCACCTTGGATACAGTTAGTGAACTCGAGACTCCGCCGCCACTCGATGGGCCCACCTTCACCCGTTTCCAACTGCTGGACGCAGCAGCTGTCGATAGGTTGCTGACTGCAGCTAGACCAACTACTTGCTCCTCGACCCATGCCCTTCCTGGCTTGTTAGATCTTGCCGGGAGGGTCTATGTGGCCCCCTGGGCACGATCTTAAATAGCTCCCTTGAGCAAGGAGTCTTCCCAGGGGGATTAAAAGAGGCTATGGTGAAACCGCTGCTGAAAAAGCCGAATCTAGATCTTTCGGCTCCCTCCAATTACAGGCCTGTTTCCAACTTGCCTTTCTTAGGCAAGGTAATTGAGAGGGCAGCAGCGGAGCAGCTGCAGCGGTTCCTAGATGACACAGCTGGACTTGATCCCTTCCAGTCCGGCTTCCGTATTGGGCATGGGACGGAGACCGTGCTCGTCGCCATTACAGACCAACTTCGCCGCCAGCTGGACCAGGGTGGATCAGCACTGCTTGTCCTGTTAGATCTGACAGCAGCGTTTGATACAGTAGATCATGCATTGTTGACCCACCGTTTAGCCGCTGCCGGGGTAGGGGGACTGCCCTTAGGTGGGTGGCCTCCTTCCTCCGGGATCGGGGACAACGAGTGGAGGGGGCGGGAGGTCTCGGGAGAGCCCCACTTGATTGTGGGGTTCCCCAGGGGGCCATCCTCTCCCCCTTGTTATTCAATGTTTACATGCGCCCCCTGGCCCAGCTGGCCCGTGACTTTGGTCTGGAGTGTCATCAGTACGCTGATGACACCCAGCTTCTGCTGAGAATGGATGGCAGGTCGGACTCCGTACCGATTGTTTCCATCTATGCCTTGAAGCCGTGACTGGCTGGCTGCGTGCTAGCCGGCTGAAGGTGAATCCATCGAAGACGGAGATACTGTGGCCCGGTCGGCCTGGGCTGGGTGGGTGCCGGTTGCCTACCCTGGACGGCGAGCGGCTTAATCCATCGCCGTCAGTTAAGAGCTTGGGGGTTGTGCTGGACTCCTCGCTGACCATGGAGGCCCAGGTCTCCGTGGTCAGCAGGACGTCATTTTTTCACCTCCGTCAGGCTAGGCGACTGGCACCCTACCTGTCCAGGAAGGACCTGGCCACGGTGATCCAAGCGACGGTCATCTCGAGATTGGACTACTGTAATGCCCTCTACGTTGGCCTTCCCGTGTCGACACTCCGGAAACTCCAGCTAGTGCAGAATGCCGCGGCTCGCGTGCGGGCAGGAGTGCCAGCGAGGAGCACATTACACCTATACTCCGGCAACTGCACTGGCTCCCTATTGAGTACCGGATTGCCTTCAAGGTGTTGGTTTTGACCTTTAAGGCCTTGCACGGCCTAGGGCCTGCGTACCTGAAGGACCGCCTTACCCCGTACGTTTCCCCGAGATCACTGCGTTCAGATGAGCAAAATCTGTTGTTAATTCCATCAGTCCGCTCCTGCCACCTATCAACGACGAGACAAAGGGCCTTTTCAGTGGCAGCACCAGTGCTCTGGAACGCCCTTCCGGACAGTGCCCGTGCCATTACGGAACTGGGCCCGTTCCGAGGGCGTGTAAGACGGCCCTCTTTGGACTGGCCTTCAATTAGGCGCACCGACAATTACCATGCTGCATACCTCCTCACCGATGTATGACTATGTAACTGGTTTTAAATGTGGCTTTTATGTTTTTTATGTTTTACCGACTGTAGGGCCGCTTGTTGATATGTTTTTCAACCGCCGCCCATGTATTTGTGTTGTGATCCGCCCCGAGCCTGCTGGGAGGAGCGGAATATAAGAGCGAACATAAATAAATAAATAAATAAAATATTGGCCAATTGTGTTTCTCCCAAAACAGTGCCTTCTGAAAAAGACAATTGGGGAGAAATGGAAACATCATGCTCTCAGAATCTGTTTCAGACAGTCTGTTCAGATTATCAGTGAAGTGAGACCTGAATCCATTTGTCCCAGTTACTCTAATTGTGACTAGCATTTTTATTTAGCCTCACAGCTGTTGAGATGTCCAGAAAAATCAATGTCATTCTTTTTGTATGAGCACCTAAGCTCCATGCCAAAACAAGGCCAGAAAAATGATAGAAATGTATGAAGATAATTGGTGTCACCAAGATTCTTTAAGATTGCATAGTTACAACCTACTCAAGCACCTGATCCAGGAATGGCAAATTGTAAGAAAAGGGTAAATCATAACAATGAGTGAGGAGATTGAATGTGAGACCTAGAGCAGATCCTTACAAAGGGAACAGCTTAAACATGGAGCAGTTCCTAGCTTATTTGAAATATTTGAAATTCTCAGACCTGAAACATTTGAAAATCCCAAACTGTCAGATGCAAACAGATTTGTATGGCTTCCCTGACTGAAGTTGCGATTATCAAGCATCTCTGTATAAAAGACAGGACTATGTAGCCCTCCAGGTTGTGTACCTGCTGGTTCTAGCAGGCATGCACTTCAGCCTAAAATTCAAGGGAGATGCTCTGTTTTCAGGCCAAGTGAAATCAATACTTGCAGAAATTGGACTCACATAATCCCTGGTCAACAGATATGATAGTGGGAGATAGTGGGAGCTTCAATCTAACATTCAGAGGAAGACTAATTAAAATGGTTAACTAATCTCATTTTGTCCAAATAATTTGAAAGTATTGCAAGTTATCTTGATTTAAATCCCAGTTTGTGTAATAAGAATCTCATAAGATTATTTATGATAATTTTAAATTGTTCGGGCAAAACAAGATTAATTGACTACTTTAATTATTATTGCTCTTAAACAGCATTCAGCATCTGATACTTTGGCACTTTTGTTGTGATTTGAAGCCAGCTAGTTTTAACTACAGATGGTCTGCGTTTTAAACTGTGTTTTTATTTTATTTTAGGTGTTAATAGTGGTTAGTTTTATAACTTTTATGTGATTTTGTTTTTATACTCATGTACCGTTTAGGTTATATACTACACTTATAGTGCCTTGTAAGCCGCCCCGAGTCCCTTTTGGGAGATGTTGGCAGGATATAAACAAAGTTTATTATTTTTATTATTTGTTGATTTTAGTTAAGTTGGTCAGCCAGCACAATATTAGACACGTTCTGTACATTCATCTTAAAATCTTTTTAAATGTTAAAATATTTCCTAACATTTTCTTGCAGAGCGGGATCTTGGGAAGCCCAAATATGACTTGGACAGAACAGAGCCATTAGAAAACAATTATACTCCTGTTTCTTCTGTTACAAACATTTCATCTGGTCACTATCCTGTGCCTACACTAAGTAGCACTATAACAGTTATTGCTCCTGCTCACCATGGAAATAATACTACTGAAAGTTGGTCGGAATTTCATGAAGAACAGTTGGACCATAGTTCCTATGGTAGACCGCCACTGCCAAAGAAAAGATGCAGAGACTATGATGGTAAGTCTAGAAAGCTTAACCCATGTATTCCTATTGTGAGCATTTTCATTATTGCTATATAGGTGGCCCACTCTTTCACTGGATTTGTGGTGAAGTATCTCCATGAAAATGGGAAAATCATGGATACCATGGATATTTTTCAGGCCTCCAAACTGTATTAACTCATCTTGGCTGGTAGGATGGCTTACATGTATTTGCACAGATATTCATTCCCTTGAATGTGGGTGAGGGAGGAGAGAAGTCAGGTGGTGTGTTGGTTTCCAGGAAGGACAGAGGTAGTGCTACTGTGGTAAGAGCAGATGCTGCAGCCACTTCTTGTTGCCATTTTCCTCCTACCATCAACCTGTCCCAGCCCCTGCGTCCTCTGCCCTTCCCAGTGTTTCCCTCTCTGGCCACTCCAAATATCAGCATACCGCCCAACCTCCCTTTTGCAGTCTGTCACATCCCCTTTCCAAGTGAGTATACAAGTGAGAAGCTTGCTATGTATGAAAAAATAATATTATCATTCAGTGTTTTCATATAACCAGTATTTTATATATTGTTCATTAAAAGTTAAATGAAGTAGAGCAAAGATAAAATAATGTTTTTTTTCTTTTCTTCACCATAAATAAGTTTATTAAAGTGCTATATCATGTGTCAAAATATAAATAAACTTAAACTTAGCAGGAGACTATTAATTTGTTTCACATAATACTTTAGGCTTTCTTAGTAATCCCTTGTTTTTATCATTTCAGAAAAAGGTTTCTGTATGAGAGGAGATATGTGTCCTTTTGATCATGGAAGTGACCCTGTGGTTGTAGAAGATGTGAACCTTCCGGGCATATTGCCTTTTCCTGCACAGCCCCCAGTTGTTGAAGGACCACCTCCTCCAGGACTTCCTCCCCCACCACCGATTCTTACTCCTCCTCCTGTAAACCTTAGGCCACCCGTTCCACCTCCAGGCCCTCTACCATCTAGCCTTCCACCTGTTACAGGTAAAACACACCTTTAAAAGTAAATTTTGTTTTAAGTAGCTCACTTCCTAGGTATTTCTACTGTATATGTGTTTAATTTGAGAAATTGTAACTTAGGAAATGAGTTGATTTATCCCTACAGGTAGGTCGGTGTAAGTCAGTGGTGTCACTAGAGTTGGTGTTGCCCACGGTAAACCATGACAGAGATTGTGGTCCGGTGCCTAGTATAGTGCATCTCTTTCTTCCAAGTGAAGAAGGATGAGGGGAGAAAAGGTTAGCCAATTTCCAAAACTGAGAGTCTCGAGTTTCTCCCATCATTTTACACACTAACCACTGCTGGCAGAACGAAGGTGGTTGGAGATATATAAATATAATCTAAATCTATACCTAAATATAATTATCTCTCTTGTTTTGTTAAAAAAATAACTTTAATTCCTTCTTCTAGCTTCCAAGATGCAGCTGTCTTTATATGATGATACACATCCTACTACGTGACCAATATAAAGTATTCACAGGAAACGAAGGAGTTTGGAGAGGAATGTCCTGAGATTGTGTTCCTACCCAGACTTGTTCTGCTCCGCTTCTTTCCTTTCACTGCCATCCCCTCCCCGCTTAGTGCACAGATATTCATACATTTCCATCCGTCCTCAAAGAAGTGAATTGGTGCGGTCCAGGGATGCCATCCCTGCCTCTCTCTACCGGCTCTTTTCAATCTGGAAAATTGCAGAGGGTTGGGAACAAGGCTACCTGAGGCTCTGAGCCATGAAAAGATGCAGTTGGAGTGTATTTGGGGGGGGGGGAGCCAGCCACCACCACAAAGCAATGTCCCGCTTCCCTTCCTCCCAGCCCCTGCCCGCCTTTGCACATGCCCCCTTCCCAACAGGCCGGCAGGCAGGCAGGACAGCAGGCACTGCAGTTCAGGCCACAGAGCTGTTTGATTGCTTAAGCCTGGTGGTCACACAATAGGACCAGAAAGAATGGCTGTTTCCTTCCTTCCTGTTGAGTGTTCTGCCTGAGTGAACAAATTGAATAGCACTTCGCTTCACAGCAACACTGGGCTCCGGCACAGGCGAAAACCAACAAAGAGCCATTCTATGGCATTTCCAACTGTACCTAAGCCAAGCCACTGAGCTGTGGAATCATCCGGGCAGGGGGAGGAAGGCAGCCAAAGGCAGACAGTGCTGGAGGGAGGGAGGGAGGGAGCGACACAAAGGCACAGTAAACATCCAGGTTATTGTTTTTGATGTCAGTGGGGAGGCTTTTTCTTCTTCTCCCCCTCCCTTACCCACCACCCACATTTCTGATATATTTTTAAAGGGTGGAATTAGTTGTTTTTCCTTCTTCTTTTGGATTTTGCATTAAAGAGTTCTCTTTGCAAATTATTGAGGGTGCAGCAGGGGACCAAAGGCATAGCACAGCCTCAGTGAAGCACTTTGAAATCCCATTTATTACACATTGCAGCCTAAAGTTATACAGGCTTTAAGCTGTGATGTCCCCAAGCTCTCTCTCTCTCTCTCTCTCTCTCTCTCTCTCTCTCTCTCTCTCTCTCTCATTTCATCCCCGTTCTTTCTGATTTTATACTGGGTTAAACTAAACCAACTTGGGGAGCTGGTATAAAAAAATTCCGACTATGCTGGGAACGGACAGAAAACATTTTGGATAAATAAATATGTGTGGATCTCCAAACTAAAATCAGAAAATACCTGCGACTTTTTTGTCTTTTAAATCAATATGGATGTTCTCTCTTGCTCTTTTTTGCATTACACCCATAACATATATGGGCTAAAGAAGACGTGCATGCAGTGATTTCGTTTAAAAAGCTAATATGGTGTAAATATATATATATATATATATATATATATATATATATATATATAGTTCTAATTCAGATCTATCTCCATACCATGGGTTTGTAAATTATTACCACTTTGTCTATCCTTCTCCCTCTCACATTCTCTCTGTTTGTAGGTGCCTTCAAGTCACCTATCAACTTATTGCGACCCTACAAATTTTATAGACTTTTCCTAGGTAAAGAATATTCATAGCTAGTTTAGCCAGTTTCTTCCTCTTAAGTATGGGCTATACAATCTGGCATTACTAACATGTTTATTGGTTTTATTTTACTAACCATACTTTAACCTGATATCTTAATTGGTTACCATGCCGTGACTAATATCTTGCCTTACCATTGTGATTTGAAATAATAGTTTAGAAAACTCAGTTTGCAAATTGAGGTGTTCAGGGGTGGGGCGACATTATGGGTTAATGCCTGAAACAACAGTCCAATGATGTTGTGGTTTTATCTGAAAGAGGCAATAGCTTTATATGTTGATACAGAAGAATTGGCAAGACATCAAAGATGACCAGGTTATATGATGCTGTTGTTTACATATTTGTTTGAAGGCAGCAATCTATGCTACTTGTCATATAACTGATCCAGGTTTTGTATAACAAGGATGACAGAATCACTACAGTAGACCCACTTATTATGTGAGGTTGTTGAACACAATTTCAGTGATACGCAAAGAGACTTGAATAACATAGATTCGCTCAGGAAGGCCTAGTGATGCCTAGAGAAGTGTTCTTTTTAGGTCTCCACCGTGATTCTATGGTATGCTTCAGACATTGTTCATTTCAGGCATTTCTACTATGCCCGCAGAATGCCTTTCCTTGGGGACGAAGCTAACCATCCAGGAGCTCCAATGGCTATTATTAAAACAGTATAATTTTCTGCCAGGCAGTTCTGAACATATTTCCATCTTGATGGGGAAAGAGGTTCCATTATGGGGGATGTGGAGCCCTCTCCCCCAACATGATCCCTTGTGTTGCTGTCCAAGGCAGTTCTTTGGCTTTGGGAAATGGTGACAAAGGTGTTGACCATTTGTCACCAGTTTTCAACCATCTTTGCCAAGAAAATGTTGTGATAGGAAATTGAAGGCACAACATGACAATCAAGTGTGCAAAATGCCTAGCTCAAGTTGGTGTAAGCCTTAACTTTGAATCTATGCACTGTGACAGCTGAGAAGAAGTTTTAAGTGATGAGCTTTACTCAGTGGTCTGATACCTGCTTTTATATATGTTTCACTATGCAACTGGAGCTCCTGGTGGCACAATGGGTTAACCCTTGTGCTGGCAGGACTGAAGACTGACAGGTCAGAGGTTCAAATCTGGGGAGAGCACGAAGGAGCTCCCTCTGTCAGCTCCAGCTCACCATGCAGGGAATTGAAAGAAGCCTCCTGCAAGAATGGTAAAATATCAAACATCCAGGCACCTCCTGGGCAACATCCTTACAGTTTCTCAAGTCACTCCTGACACAAAACAAAAACAACAACAACAACAACGTAACAGGATGGTACAAACACCACGACAATGAGAGATTGTTTAGACATGTCTATCATCTCAGGTCATTGTAACAACAAAGACAGAGTGACTAATTTATACTGGTCTCCATAGCAGAAGAAGAATGAGGAGGAGGTGAAGGCAGCAATCATATGCAAATTTACCCGGGAGTCAACCCTATTGAACATGTGTAAAACTGCAGTGTTATCATTTCAGTCTTTGGATAAACCAAAGGCAGATATAAATGAAGCATCATATGGTTGATTTATTGACAACAAGATTCTATACACTATCATATAAATAATGGGTATGCTTATAAAATTCAATAAACTTGTCTATCAATTAAAAAAACTTACATGAAAAAAATCAGAAGATTTCGAGTTATATTTAAGTGCATTTAATGACTATCCAATCAAACTTCCATTCACACTGTGGCTATTGAATGGCAAAGATACTGTCTCCAAGTTGGTTAATGAGAAACTAAACTGAACTGGATGTAAAAAAAATGATTAGCATAACAAGCACAGTGCTACTAAACAAGTCAATAATACTAGCCTCTGTAGCAATATAAATAGTTTTTTTCTGGTAGGATCACATACATGCCTATTCAGAAAATGGGTATTTAATCCACCCACACTCCACAGACTTAAAGGACTGGGTGAGGTGTATGTGTGTGTATATAGATAAATATACACACGTGTGTGTATAAAAATCTGTACAAGAATATGCTGAATTGTGCCAATAGACAGAGAGAAAGATAAAAGATAAAAAGTGAAGCAGGAGAATGAAGAAGAAATATACAATGGCAATTTTAGCTTGATTTTTGGTATAATTTGTTCAGCTGCTAGTTCTTGAAAGCTGGAAAGCATGATCAAGGCATTAACAAGCTCTATTCCACACCCAACCAAAGGGCTGACCCTGTGAAACATCACTCTTTATCTTACCATATCATTTACAGATAAGAACAGCTCAAAGTGATTAAATGCAATGAAGAAGAGCTGTCCTGTCTATGAAATCATTACAACTATTACATACCCTGCAATTGTTATAATCTGGCAAGGACAGTCTCGATTAATCCTTTGTCATCCCACTTTTCCAGATGCTTTTGAAATATCATTGTTTCTCTTTTCTTTCCCCACTCATTTCAGCTGGTGAAAACTGATTTCAAAGTGCAAGAACAATTTGCATTCAGTTAGCAAGGGCAGAAGAGAGGGAGGGAGTCAGGAAAGAAGTAATTGCTGAAACCTTTCTTGCTTTGTTCTTCCTCATTCATTCCTTTGGTCATCTTGACCACACTTTGACATGGCTTGGCCACAAGTGTCAGGATTTTCATTTGTAAAATGCTGGAAGTATGCCATTCAGACAACTTCTCCACCCACACATACTTTTAATGAACATGTAGGATGGAAGCAGAATTCTGGGTAAGGAGCTCATCACATGGAGGCCAGGATTCGTCACAGATCATGGCAAATCTGGTGGGGCCTGGGGAGGGCAGGGGAAACCTGACACACTGCTCCCCACCCATCCTGCCTCTTACCCAATCCCTGGGGGGGGGGGGGGAAGTGTTGCCACCCAGTTTCCACCCATTTTGTCCTATGTGACGTCTTATCGCATTTGAACTTTAATTGAGACATGGACTTCACTTGAGGCACAGAGTCCATCAGAAGTAGCTCAATGCAGTGTAATGGGAGCCAGTGGGTTCTGTGCCTCAATGGAGTCCAAGTGTTGTAGGATGGGCACTTTTTGCCTGCCTGATGAGGTCATTGTCATGCCTCTCATATTCTTCCTTGCATAACAATAATCAGATATACCTACCTACCTACATAGGTATCCTAAATAGGAGTAGGAATCTTGCCCAAATCACAACTGAATGTCTGCTATTGAAAGATGGCATTTTAGAAAGTTGATTTTTTTCCCCTTAGACCTACCCTAAAGGTGCTAGATCCTATCTGATCTTGGAATCAAAGTGGGAGTTGCTTTAGTTAGTACTTAGATGAGAGGCCGTCAATGAATACCAGGTGCTGTAGGCTATATTTCAGTGGAAGGAACTGGCAAAACCGCTTCTGATTATTTCTTGCCTAAGAAAACAATATGAAATTTATGAGGTCATCATAATTTAACTGGAAACTTGAAGGCACACATACACCTTTCACATTGCAAGGAATAGCACCTGCCAAAACTCCCTCTTTTGTCTGCCTGACAGCGAGCAAAAGATACAGAAGCTCTACCATATTCGAAAAAAGGTCCCTAACAACAACAATTTTATTTTTATACCCCACCTCCATCTCCCTGAAGGGACTTGGAGCAGCTTACAAAGGGACATGCCCAACAAAACAGGTTAAAATAAGCATAAAAAACAAGCAGTATCAAACATCAATATTGTAGATTAAATGTATAGGTACCAAAGCAAATACAAAATCTCCCCTGACTGTAATAAGCATTTGTTTTCTTTTTCTTATTAGAAATAAGGAAAATATAGGATATGCATGGAAGCTGGATATGCATTTGGTGAGCCCTTCCTCTACTTATTCACAATATTGGACATAGTACAACAGTGTCATGACATCCACCTCCCCAGCAAAAATATTAATTATATTATTCTTGTACTTTAGTATCAGGGAAGGATGTACAATAAATTAACTGGGAGGCATGCGTTTGCCATTTGGTTCTGTATTTGGCTAGCAGATTTGCTTAAATGGCATTACATAAAACATGGGATGCTACATAGTGTCATTTCTCACGGAATCAAGGCAATTTAGTGTTAACTTGGATATGAAAAGTATTCTCTTTTCCCAAACAACCCCCTCCCCCGATCCTTCATCTAGCCTGGTAACTTTGCTACCAGTTCCTTTCAGAGGTCCCTCCCCTCCCAAAATTTCCTTCTCAGAAGCCAACACATCCCAGTCAGCACACAAATGCAAACGAACCCGCCCCAGCCTCTTTCCAGGAATACAAATTAGGGGCAGGTAGTCCAAGAGGGCTTAGAAAGCTGAAATCGCCAAGTTCACAATGAAAAGGATTAATAGATGAGAGACTGAAAGTGGGGTAGAGTGTTCAGCTTTTGTCATTTAAAGTGATGTCTTTAACTCTTTGCCATCATGGGCCTGTCCTTCAGACCATAAAAAATATGATGGTGGTGGTGGTGAATGATTGCAATTAAGTAATGGAGAAGGAGGAGAAAAATAAACTGTGTAGCAAGAGAGAGTGAGACAGCAAGAGAGAAAGTCAGAAAAGTAGTACAGAACAGGGGGCAGAGAAGAAACCTTGCAATAAAAAGATGATTGGGTTGCTTTCGGTTCATCATAGGAATATCCGGCTGCAAAGAACAGAGAGGGGTGTAAGGGCCGTCATTGTAACATATGACAATGGCTCTTCTGTAGAGAGGAAAAATGAGTGATGTCATCAAAGCAGCTGGAGAAAAGTTGCTTGGATGATCACATCTGCTGCACTTAAATCTATCCCACTGATTTGTACCCCATCATATTTACCATTGGTCTCCGTGACCAAATTATCAATCTGTCTCAAATGTATATTAACCTTGAGTAAAGAAATATTTAGTACAATATGGCCCTCTCAGCTCGATTGCACGAAACAAATATCACCTGTTCCTAGCTTTTCTTTTTGAAATATATTTAATCTTTCCTTTCAACATACAGAAGTATGTTACTATTGGATATTTATTGTTTGACATGCCTACAAGCAATTTTCCCCAAACTGGTTGCATTGAACTGCAGATCTCATAGTCTACTCTACAAGGTTCACGATTAGGCCCATCTACTATGAGCTGTAGAGCTGCAATTTAGTGGTTTGAGTGCTTGATTCTGGAAGACTAAGATTTGAATTCTCTCTAAGCATCTTCTACACTGCCATATAAAATCAATATAATCCATGAACTGGATTATATGGCAGTGTAGATTCATAGAATCCTGTTCAAAGTAGATAATGTGAATTCTCTGCTTTGATAATCTGGATTATATGTCAGTGTAGAAGGTGCCTAAGGCTAGTTCTACACTGACCTATATCCCAGGATCGGATCCCAGATTATCTGGAAGTGTAGACACATATAATCCATCAGATAATGTGGGAACAGATCCTGAGATATAGGGCAGTGTAGGTCCAGCCTATGTCTCAAGATACTGAATGACCTTGGACAAATCATGCTCTCTCTGGCCTCTTCTGGCTTTATAACCCAGATTATCACAGCAGATAGTAAAGATAAAGGTTTTTCCCTGAAATTAAGTTCAGCCGTGTCTGACTCTGGGGATTGGTGCTCATCTCCATTTCTAAGCCGAAGAGCCAGCATTGTCCATACACCTCCAAGGTCATGTGGCTGGCATGATTGCATGGAGCACTGTTATCGTCCCGGCAGAATGGTACCTATTGATCTACTCATATTTGCATGTTTTCGAACTGCTAGTTTGGCAGAAGCAGAGGCTAACAGCAGAAGCTCACACTGCTTGCTGGATTCAAACCTGTGACCTTTCAATCAGCAAGTTCAGCAGCTCTGCGGTTTAACCCACTGTGCCACTGGGGGCTCCACAATCAAAGCAGATAATCCAAATTATTTGCTTTGAACTGGATTATATGTATCTACACTCCCATATAATCCAATTTAATGCTGATTATCTGGATTTTATATGGCAGTGTAAAAGGGGCCTCAGACTCAATAGGCAATAGCAAGCTGCCTCTGAAGAAAACTTGTCAAAAAAAAATCTGTACTAGGTTCATCTGTAGGTTATCATAAATTGTAAGCATTTTGTAAGCATGAAATGTGGAAATGATAGAAGGAAGGTCTTGTCAAGGAAATAAAGGGGAAATGTCATTGTATCTATTTTTAACATTTCTATCCTACTCTTCAAATTTTCAATTTAAAATGTTTAGCGTGGCTTGCAGAGCTTAATTAATACTACAATAAAAACAATAAATGACCAGGGTAAAAAAATCAAGGACACTGAAACATGGAAGTACTTGAAAAATATTGTTTGTATCAGTATATTAGTACTTGAAACTTTGCAGGTGAAATGCTATCTTCGCTATAACCACCTGCTTCTCTTCAGAAAGAAGGGGGTAAACCAGAAAATAATATCCAAGTAAGACCCTAGGGTACTTCCAGGAAGAAGGCTTCTTCCCCTTCAATCACTGCAACCATTTTCTTCCTCAACTGTATTTTTCCTTTCACCAGAAATATAGAAAAAATATGAAGGAAGTCCTGTGAAGACACTGAGAGTTTGCAATGTGAAAAAAAATTATTTGCACCTTCCTGAAATCTTATTAATTTATTTATTTATTTATTCTTTCAATTTAATGGATCGCCCTTCTCGAAGCTCAGGGCTATTTACAGCATATAAAAACACACAGAATTAAAACATCATAAAACCTCGTAAAAACAATTTTTTAAAAATCCCAGCCCCTTGCAACCCCATAAAACCCTAACGAATCAGAACACAGCTGATTCATACAAGACAACAATAGGACGGCAGCGTGGCAGATGTAGTCAAGCATGGGTTAAGCCCCAAATGCCTGCCTAAATAGCCAGGTCTTGCAGGACCTGCGGAAGGCCAGTAGGTCCTGCAGGGCTTGCGTCTCTGCCGGCAACGAATTCCATAAAACCGGCGCAGCCACCGAAAATGCTCTCTGCCGCGTACTAGAGAGTCTACACATTAATGAACCATGGCAATTCAGCCAGATGCATCTTTAGTTTATGAACAGGGTGATGTAAAGGAAGATATTTCCAAGCTGATATAAAAGACAATATGCAGACCTCTAAAAGTCAATATCATCACTTCAAACTGCACATGGAAATAGACAAAAAAATCAATGAGGTTCCCAAAGTCTAAAACCTAAGCCTATTTGATAGCCAAGAAGATATGTCTGGTAGAATTGTCTTCATAAGGAGAACTGTGTCCTGATTGCTGCTTGTGCCCCTTCTGCTGGGTTGCCCTTACTAGCAATTTGCATAAGGGAATCCATTGCTTAGTTTGCTTTTCGAGAGACTATTGCTTCATTTACTATATACACACACACATGTGTGTGTGTGTTGTAAGTCCCTGAGGGCAACTTAAACCATATTACAATTAATTACAATCTATAAAAACCACAAAACATTAACATTTGGTCATGAGTAGGAATCGCAAATAAAAGGACTTGAATGTGTGAATGAGTCATTGTGGAGATTTCACTGCAGGCGCAGCCTTCGTATCACCCCATGAACAATGCTTTCCAGTTGAGTCAGTTCACATATGCTGCTTCCCATGATCAAATATAGCACCTGAGGGACTTCCAGCCTCCCTGTCTCTTCTACTATTATCTCCATCAATGAGTAGAGATAAGAGGGTATTGAAAGAGACATAACTTCAAAGCCCCTGCATCAAGGTGGCCTGAGGTCCAAGAGGTATGTATCTTGCTCTAAAATCCTGGGTTGAGTTATCACTCCCTGTGTTTGGACTAAAGGTTGCCTATATCCTGCATAGAACTGGTGATGATTTTCAGGCAGGAAAGTAGTATGGAACAGACCTATATGAGGGCAGGTAAGCTTTTGCACAGGGTTTTACTTTTGAACAGATATGTATGTATAGTGTTGTAAATGCAACCACGTGTAGCACTGAAGAGTAGAGAATGCCTCACAGTAGGCAGATAGTTTGAGTGACTTGAAGTGTCCTCCTATGTCTACCAATCCTGACCTCTCTGTGATGAAACTGATATTCTTAGAGATGTTTCCCCACTTCACCTCTTCTTCCTATGAGTCCTCTTGTTGGGGCTTCATCTTCCAAGATGTAGCTAGGTTAGATTGGCACTCTGAGTTACTTAGTAATGGAGTAGCTGCAATAAAGCTTTCCTTCTTTCTCCAAGCCACTGATGTTTTTCCTCCTTAAATCAAGATCTCTAACTGTTGCATGCACTCTAACATATAGGAATTAGGTGGTCTTTGCCTTCTTGGTGAGAAAATATCCAGGTTAGTAAGAGAGTTAAGAATGACATCTGGGTCAGCTTACTTTTGCCCCATCTATTTTGTTTTTGACTCTGTCCTGTGTCCTTAGCTTCTGTTGGTCCTTTCCAAATTGGCTTTGTTTAAAAACAGTTCCCATCTATGAGATGAGCAACTGATATTTATAAATCTGCCCCAAGGACATTACCACATGAAGCCGCTATCCTGCGGCATTTTCGTGATCTGGGATAGTGGCTAGTTAAATTACTAGTATTGTCACCCTTCTCATCAAACTGCTGGTAGCATCACATAACTCCAATGGCTTGGCAGTATAAGCCATACTTCCAAGTCAGTGATGCAATTCTGCCCTCCTAGCATATTGCCTTCTCACTTTTAACAAAAATTAAAAGACATCTCGCAATTGCATGAAGTCTGTGATAACAATGTATCAAATCCTTATTTTTTTCATCAAGGGAAGAAAACAATCCCACCTCAACATCACCAGCTTGCCATCACAGAAGTGCTTGGATCTCATTGAAACAGGTAACCACTGGGATTGTGGTGTGATCAGAGGCTGTTAGTGGGTTTTGCACATCAATAGGAGGTAGTGGAATGGCAATAGATGTTGGATGATGTTTGACACTTTGGTGCATTGAATTCTACAGTGTGTAGAAATTATGTATAACTGATTTAGCTCTGATAATTGTCATGTTTCAGAAATATCTGTCAGAGACAATCCCATAGTAGGAGAGTTTGCTGAAACATGCTAGGTCCCCCCCCCCTTTCACTACAGCATCTAAAAGAGTGCCATTCACTTACATTAAGCAATACCAGCCTGCATTATATCATAAGTTATTCAGCGAAAGCACTTCCATAAGTCACAAACAGGAAATGCACATTTATTGGACTTACCAGAAGTTAAACTCTTGCCTCTTCTTCCCAATGTTATGATGGAGAACATTGTTTACACAGTGTTTGGAGGCTCACACCCTATCAAATCAGCTATGATGTAAATCCCAAAGAGACACAATATGTGAGCCCTATTTAGGAACAGTACACAATAGAAAAGGATCTGGCATTAATCAGGAAATGTTTGGAATGAGTTTATTGGAAGGTCATTGCTTCAATTTAGTTTCCCACCTCAACAGAGAGAATTGGAAATGACATTTGGCAGATAGCTATACTGTTTTTGGAACTGGAAGGCAATTTGGCTTCCTTTTTTCATGTGGGTGGATATTTTTCCCCAGGGGCAATATTTTAACATGCAAGAGAGAGGCAGGACCTAAACTCTTCCCCAAAGAGAACCTGTAGCTGCATGTTTGGCAATCTTAGTAGTTTTCTGTAAGCCACCTGCATACCGCATTTATGAACTATCCTAGCAAACTGCAGGAAGGCTCTCTTTAGTTCTCTTTCTCCCTCTCCTTTTTATGAGAGAAAACAATTGACTTCAAGCCATCTGTCAACCTTAGACAATCCCATGAATTTCATAGGGTTTACTCAGGCAAGGAATATTCAATACTGTAATCCCTTCCTCTGAAATATAGCCCACAGCTACATTTGTAAGTAGTCTCCCATTCAGGTACTAACCAGGGCTAACCCTGCTTAGTTTCCAAGATCAGACAGGAACTGGTGCCTTTAGGGCATTTAGGCCCACAATAAGAGATATTTAAATTCAGTTCACATCATTTGCTGAAACACATTTAAAACATTCACCAGAATAATTAACTACAGTATCATCTTCAACATGGATTTTTTAAAACAAAATATCAATGGCAGAATTATATAGAATACTATTTTGTATCTATGATAGCATTCCACTCAAGCTGTGCATTTCAAAATTATCTTAGGCAAGAATTACACGTGGGGTGTTTGGGAAATAATATTGATCTATCTTACTGGGCTGCTATGAATATTACAGTTTAAGGTCTCTAAAACAACAATAACCATGTATGTCATGGTTGCTCATCCTTGTGTTTCTAACAGGTACATATGTTGCTGATTTGGACAACAAGGGTCATACCATGTGGGACCGACACACCATTTCCTTCAAAGCAGCAGGAAAGAACCAACTTGTATGCAAATTGGCATGAGTAAAGGATTTGGGATGGGGTGGAGCAGCTCAGGGCACCTATGGAGATAAAGCCTTGGAGGGCTGCATGTGACCCAAGGGCAATGAGATATGCATTAATATCTCCTGCTTTAATTACTTGGAAACATTGTGTATAACCTACTGTTCAAACTCCCCCACTCTACACTAGCATAGAACCAGAGTGATTCTGATGAATGGAGGGCCATCGGGTCAAATGTTTCCAAGATTGTTTTGTCGTGTCCTTGGAATGCTCATTTGATGGCCTCTCATTTTGGGAATACAACCACCAACAGTGGTATCATTTTTAAGTGGAAATGGTCCCCTTGCTAATCTTTGTAGTGTCCACAACACCCTCAAATAACTGTCCAGGGATCAACTAGAGTAAATTTCAGTGAGTGCAAGGGTCAGTACTAAGAAGTTGTGTGATATCTGTGGATGTCCATTAGTAGAATACCTGCTCAAATTTTGGAAATTGCTTTCCTACAATACCTTCCAAATAAAGCTATTTCTCCCTGGCAGATAAAAAAATGAATAATAATATGCAACCAGGAAAGAACACCTGTTTGGTTTATCCCTGCTAAGAATAACATTACAGTAAAGGTACTTCTAGATCCCACAATCTTTCCATGTGTTGCTTCTTTACATGTTCTGTTATTATACTACTATATTAGTAATAGAATTTGCAAAGAAGCAGCATATGTGGACAGAGCAATTTATAACAGTGTGTGTGAAACTGAGTGATACTTGAAAAGTGAATAGGATGTTTCTCCATGCATACTGTCATGCTGGTCATCACTCAAAGGTGGGAAGCATTTAGCTCTCTAGATGTTGATGAACATTCCCATTATATCTCATGCATGGCCTTATCACAATCTTGTAAGCACAGTGCTTGTGATTCATCTCAACATGCACATTTCTAGGGTTTCTAAAAAACCAAAACAATGAATCATATGACATGTTAAAGACATGGATGTATTATAGATTCCTTGGCTATAATAACTCAACAGATGTATGATGCATTATCCAAGTTTAAAGTCTATAACAAGTGTACGTGATTGGAACTGCAGACACGAAAATCCGGTGTGAACTAATGCAATAAAGCATTGAGAATGATGATTACATTATTAAGACTGTCTATTTAAAGCTTTTAAAAAATCCAAAATCAATAGATGTATGAATATTTTTGAAACTTAGGGGGAATTATCCCCTCTTATCTTGTGTATCTATATAGAAATATCAAGGAGATAGTGCTTGTAGTTTATTTTCAAATTTTGTTTGTAAAAAATTTCCAAACATCCATGGATGAGTGAAACATTCTAAAACTTGATAAGTTCCAAACATCCATGGATGATTAACATGTTCTGACACTTGATGGACTAACAGTGGTAAATATTTTCTATAATCGTAGGAAGTTTCATGCCAATAGCTCTAATAATGAGGAACAAAGGAGTCCTTGAAGTTCCCCCATTGGAAACTTAACGAACTTAACCAAAAGTAATGAAAAAGTAGTTAGCTCATTATTGTTACAATATGGAGCCCATCCAATTTTGTAAATACTTTAGAAATGATCCCCCTCCCCCCCAACCTCCTAATTTAGTAATGAGTATTGAAACATTTTTTTCATTGATCACACAGATCTACTATTTACAAAACTGTTGTTGGTAAAGCAAACATCCTAGCTCTAGGTAAGCCTATCAACATACGATAAGAATCCATTATCCTAATTCAAACTTCTGGTGTGAGACTGTGACTTCTGGATGAGCTGTAACTCAGGAGTCATTTGCCCTAATCTTCCTTTGAAGTTTCTTTGCTCCACTCTTCCACTTTAAGGTCAGTATCCTAAGAGACTGAAGTGTTGTTGTTTTTTTTTTTTTAAAAGCAGCTTTCTAATATCAAATTTTTATCAATTTCTTATTTTGTATAGCAATTTTTTTAAAAAAATTTTTAATTGTTTTTGAGTAATAGTGATACATTATATGAAAAGAGCACATAGTAAGTGACTAAACTTCCCAAGTATGGTTAATAAGAGGGGGGATTCTCCTTGGTTACGGGGTGGGGTGTGTGGAATAGATAGGGGAAAGGTATAGTAAAAAAAATAAAAAACAAGAGAAAGAGAAAAAAAGAGAAGGGGGAGGAATAGTAAGTGAAAAACAAATATATACATGGTGACCTCCATCATCTTCGTGGTGTTTCCTGTCAGTCTTTCACTTTCTTTATATTCATATATTCTTCAAACAGAATCCAATCTGTTTGTCTTCTTGGATTTTCCGTATTTTTCCCCAAATAAAAAGTTAATTTGTCCATGTCTTTTATGCTATAAATCTTGTCTATCCATTGGTCCAATTTGGGTATCCGATCAGCTTTCCATTCTTTGGCAAAAACCATTCTAGCTGCTGTTGACATATATGTGAGAAGTATGTCTTTGTTTTCATCTAGTTTTAATTCGTTATCACTTAGCCCCAATAAGTAATATTCCGGCTTTAATGGAAATTTTAATTGTAGTATAGATTGGGTTTCTTTGTGGATCTTTCTCCAAAATTCAATGGTTTTTGGGCATGACCACCACATGTGAAAATAACTTCCCACATGTGACTTACATTTCCAACATTCCGAATGTCTTTTATTATACATGATGCCAATTTTTTGAGGGGTTATATACCACCTATGAAACATCTTTAACCAATTCTCTTTAAGATCATAGGCATACGTATACTTCAATTTTTTGTTCCAAATTTTGTTCCATTCCTGTAGTTTAATTTGTCTGCCAATATTTTTAGCCCAAATAACCATACAGTTTTTAATTTCTTCTGTTTCTGTCTCCCAATCTAAAAGTTTATTATACAATTTAGATATTTTTTTTCCGATTTCATCAATTGTTCCCAAAAATCTTCTTTACCATGAAAGCCGTTTTTTTTGTCTTTTTCATACATATTTCTAATCTGAAAATATTGTAGCCAAGTTAAATTCTCTAAAAGCTGTTTAATCTCCTCGTGGGATTTTAACTCATACTTCTCCTCTCTCTTTTTCAACAATTCCTCATATGTCAGCCATCTAGACCAGCCTTGCAATCTTCTCTGTTCTGCTTCTATAGGGGAAACCCATCTTGGTATTTCCCTATAGAAGTAGTTCTTATACTTGTTCCATACCTTCAACAGCGCAGATCTAATAAAGTGGTTTCCAAAGTTTTTCTCCACCCTAGCCTTGCCGTACCAAAGGTAGGCATGCCATCCCAACCTCAGATTGAAACCCTCCAAAGTTAATAATTTCTCATTTTTTAATGTCATCCAGTCCTTAATCCATTGTAAAGCACAGGCCTCAAAATAAAGTTTAAAATCCGGTAGGCCAAAGCCTCCTCTATTCTTTTTGTCCGTCATTATTTTATAATTAATTCTGGGCCTTTTCCCCTTCCAAATAAATTTATTAATTTCCTTTTCCATAATAGGAAGGATTTTTGATTTCTTACCACAGGGATATTTTGGAACAAAAAAAGCAATTTTGGAAGAACGTTCATTTTAATGATTGAGATTCTTCCCAGGAGAGACAGGTTAAGTACTTTCCAGTGCTCTAGATCTTTTTTAATATTTCTCCATGTTTGTTCATAATTTGTTAATAATTGCGAATTTTTAGCTGTGATCCAAATCCCCAGGTATTTCATTTTTGTACATGTTCTAATGCCAGATATCTTTTCTAGTTCTTCCCCTTATTTATTTTAAGGCCTGCTACTTTCCCATATTCCTCTATTTTACCGAGCCATTTGTTTATATTATCATTTGGGCTTTCTATAATGCAGATTACATCGTCAGCATATGCTTTAATCTTATATTCTTGTTTGGCAATTTTCATCCCTTTTAAATCCTTATCTTCTCTAATTCCTTTTAGGAGGACTTCCAGTGCCATAATATATATTAATGGGGATAGGAGACAGCCCTGGCGGGTTCCCTTCGCAATGGTGAATTCCTCTGTTAATATGCCATTTATAACCAATCTCGCTGTTTGTTTGGAGTATATAGCATTTATGGCATTTTTAATTTGGTGTCCGATATCCAATTCCGTCAAAATCATTTTAAAGAAATCCCAATTTAATTTATCGAACGCCTTCTCTGCATCAAGCGAGAGAAGCGCTAATTCTTTCTGTATGTTAACCCGTAATATTCAATAGTATTTATTATAGTACGCAAATTATCTTTAGTAGCCCTATTAGGAAGGAAACCCGCCTGTTCTTCCCCAATCCATTTTGACAAGAATCCTTTAAATCTCTTTGCTAATATATTTGTAAATATCTTATAATCTACATTTAGTAGAGAAATTGGTTGGAAGTCCTGAGTTTCTGGTGCATCTAAAGTATTTTTTTAAATTAGAGTTATTGTTGCTTTAGACCATGTTTCCGGGATTCCTTCTCACCTTTAAGAATTAAATTCATAATTTTCTTAAGTTTAGGAATAAGAATATCTTTCATTACCTTATAAAATTCTGCAGTAAAGCCATCTGGCCCGGGTGCTTTATTGGGCTTTAATTGATTTATGGCCTCTTCTATCTCCTTTTCGGAGATTTCCTTATTTAAGGTTTCCCTTTCTTCCTCGCTAATATGTTGTATTTTTGGTTGGATAGGTACTGACTTATAAGATCTTCCGATATTCCATCTTTGGTGTATAATTCTTTATAGAAGGTTAAGAATTTCTTTTGTATATCTCTATCTTTATTATACAACACTTCCCCTTCTTTAATTTTACTAATGATCCCATTTTGTTTCTTTTTATTAATTCTCCTTGACATCCATCTACCTGGTTTATTGGCATTTTCAAAATAATCTTGCTTCAAATATTTATATTGTTTCGCTAGATTTTCCATTTCCAAGTGATGTTTTTCCCCCTTTAATCTTATTAGTATTTTTACAATTTTTTGAATTTCGTGGGTATTTTTTTCAATTCATTTTCATTCTTTAAAATCTCTGCTTCTAAATCCTTCATCTCTTTATTTCTATTTTTTATTTTAGTACTGTTTTGTGACATGAAATTTCCTCGCATTACCGCTTTAAATGCGTCCCATATGGTCTGTTGTTTAACTTCCCCTGTGTCATTTAGTTGAAATATTCTACAATAAGTTTTTTTATTATTATCTATATCTGTTTGTGTTTTTATCAAATTTCCATTTAAACGCCATCTCCTTGTTCTATTCCTTAAGTTCAGATCTAACATCATTGGGCTATGGTCCGAATTATCTCTTGGCAATATGTCCAAGTTGCTAATTTTTGTGGTCAGGGAGTTTGATAGCCATATCATATCTATTCTAGACCACGACTTATGTCGGCTAGAGTAGAATGTATAGTCTCTTGAATCTTGATTTATATGTCTCCAAGCATCTACTAGATCCAGATCTTCTTTCAACTGTACAAAAGAGACTGTGACTTCTGGATGAGCTGTAACTCAGGAGTCATTTGCCCTAATCTTCCTTTGAAGTTTCTTTGCTCCACTCTTCCACTTTAAGGTCAGTATCCTAAGAGACTGAAGTGTTGTTTTTTTTAAAAAAAAGCAGCTTTCTAATATCAAATTTTTATCAATTTCTTATTTTGTATAGCAATTGATCAGATTGTCTTATGGAGAATGTTGAAGGGCATTGCTGATGGGAAATGGCATATCTCATATTGGAAGATTTCTGTGACATGATCCAAGAAAATCAATTCCTTCTCCCCCTTTTGATATGCACAGTATATACTCTAAATCTATTCTAAAAGATTAGGAGATCCTTTGGAACAGATTAGATGGAGTTTCTCAGACACTGGAATGAGGAGGGAAATGTAACTTGCATGTACAGTGTACAGTCATCTAAGATGAAGCCTTCTTTTTCCATTACCTACAAAGCAAGAAGTCCTACTTAAGTGTATAAAACTGGACTGAGGCCATGGACTTCAATTCGAATAAATAGTCTAATTAAAATTGAATATAGCATACACATGGGTTGGGCTATCCATTAATAAGCAGGATAGCCTGTAAAGCTCTTGACCTAAGTTGTTTAATAACACAAGCAGAGCACAAAATGCTTGGTGTTGTGTGTGTGTAATCATATCTTTGATTTAATTTACTATCAAATAGACTGGAGGTACATTGTTATATAATGCAGTTAATCTTTATTCTGAAACTGCATTATATGGCAGTGTAGATTCAGCCATAATCATAGATCTTCTAACAAAGAATGAAGGTTTCACTAACCTTTTTAAATTGTAAAAACCTGGAAGGAGGGAATGGGGAATTATAGGAAACTGTAAAGAGTCTACCAAACTGTAATACAGATATCAGATGAAGTATGCAGTCTTAAGGGAAATCAGTAGGAAATAAGACATATTGAACTTGGTGGAATGGATGCCTGACAAAATTTTAAGGTTGGGCTAAAGGGAATTCAAACTTTTTATTAATTTCAAGAGAAGAGAGTTGAAATAAATAGGATTTTAAAGTGCTAACTTAAACAACACCCTAAAGATTTGAATATGAGATTTCTTCATCATCTACTTTGGCTAACCCATTGCGGAGGGTGTATGTGTTCTTTAAGAAAAGACATAATTTCTTATTTATCTGTTTACAATTAGGAGAGAGACAGAACAAACCCATGACCTGGATTTGCATGCATATTTTCTCTCTAGATTCCATCTGTGTGCGATCAGTATTTATTCCCTTTGCTGAATGCCAAACTCGAATGCAGCACATGCTTGAGTCTCATCCAGTGATCCATGTGCAAAATCATCTAGCACTTTATGATTTCCAGAAGCCATCTATTTCTTCCTCAACTAGATTGGAGGCACAGAAAAAGAGAAAAGGGGAGAAAATTCATATATTTTCTAGAAACAGGAGCAAGTCAAAGTAAGAAGAAAGTTATTTTCAACTTTAAGAAATAATTTAAACATGGGACTGACCCCAAAAGATCAACTGGAAAGTTTGCAAATATACATCTGGCAATCCTGACAGCTCTCCTTAAGAAAATGTTCAAGATATTTTTGAAAAGAAGTCCTTAGGAATGCAGTGAGCAACTGCTAAGAGGTCAGAGGCCAAGTTTCAATTCTGGGCCCCTCATAGCAGTCTGAACTAGCACATTCTGGATGACCCACAAAAGTCCCCTTTGGTATTGGTGTGTGGGACGATAATAAACCCTTTTTGGCAGGAAGGGGAACTTCTTTCTTTTTTCTTTTCTTTTAAATATGTCACCCTCCACCGCCAATAAACCTATATGTATATGTATGCACCAGGCAATAATGCAGATAAAAGGGAGAGAGAAGAATCAACCTTGCAGAAACTCAGCAACTTGTGGTTCACACCATGAAATACGCTATCTCTGTCTCTGTGGCACCTTATATATGTTTGTAAAAGGATTTAATTTTAAATGTATATGTCTCTGATGAGTAGCCCAATACTGTAGTCGGTATGTACTGTAGCTTCCAACTTTTCCTCACAGGTTACATCAATATAATCTCCTGCTGACTTTCAGAAATGTAACTTCAATCCTGTAACTTGACACAAGTGTTCAATATATTAGTTGAAACAAAAAAAATGTTTATTTATGAATTTTTGTGCACATCAAGCATATTTGTTACACAGTACTTTACTTCTGTTCCACCTTGATATTGTTACATCTGTCTTTTACTCTTAAGAATACATAAAACTAATACTATATAATTTTCAAAATGGTTTAACTTATGTCCATTTGGTTAGGTAACTTCCTTCTCTTTCAAATGTAATTACTCCTCAGCCTTCCAACTGGATAGCATATATTTTATAGTCGCTTGATATGGCCTTGCGGCCAATGCAATAAACTATACTATACTATATTTTATAGTCACTTCTTTCCATCAATACTGTTTTTTAAATTTGTACTTATGCATACAAATTATCATATATTAATGTTCTATTCTATCTTTAGAGTGCCATGACACACTTCTTGTGTGTTGCAAATATGTAATTGGCCATCCTACCTCTTGTAAGTACAGAAACATCTCTTCTACTCTGACACTGAAATCTATCTTGGAACCAGTTTGGGAGGAACCAATTTTGCTGTGTGGATGATCGGATTGCCATGCTTGGAACAATTTCAGGCCAGGAAGGTGATTACATTGAACACAGAACCTCCCCTCAAACCATTTTGCAGGGTTTTTTATTAAATTTGCTACAAAGATATGTATCAGTTCACCAGAGGCATGGAAAGTGGGAAAAAAGGGAAAGTCACAGATGGCAGCAGAGATAAACAACTCCCAGGGAGTTGATTAGCCCTCTCCCCATTGTCCAACTATGTCATTGGGGCATTTTTGCCAGTCCCCCATTTGTGATTCCCTACTGTGCTTCAGCAAATATCTACAAAATTTTGTGGAGTGGAATTTGCTCTGGATCTGGGATACACTGGCATCTCCTGCAGTGCATTTTGGGCTAAACTCAAACTTTCCTGATGTGTTATATACTTTATATGTTATATCTTTTAGATGTGCACTGCAGCACATATTATTAGTGTGGATTTTGTAGCCACTGTGGCCTTAAATCAGCTTTGAACTGCTTTATATGGTCAGTGTAGAAGGGCCCAAGTCAGCTTCTTAAATGTTAAGTTTGTCTTGTCACTTATGCAAGATGCTCCATTTTCCAAAACAGCTGAACCCATCTGCAGTATACATTACATAATTTAATTTGTGCCCCCCAATTAAAAATGTTAAGTAATTCCCTTTAGACTCTTCCCTCTTAACTTGAAGCAACTTAATAGAAATACTACCCAGCCCATGTATTAAATGACCCTTAGCTGCATAGACTTTGAAAGGGAATATGTAAATTACAGTGGCATCTATGACCTTCATAGATATTTTCTTAGGCAAAAAATACTCATAGATGGTTTTACCAGTTCTTCCCTCTGAATTATAGCCCATAGGATCAGCTACTGCCATCTAAATACTAGGCCTGGTTAGGTTTCTCATTAGTCAACTAATTTCATTTTAAATTCGTTAAAAACTTAACTTAGAAATGATTTTGAAGGGTGTCAAGCAAACCGGAAGTGACCTTTTAGTTTTGAAATGTGTGCTCCTAGGGCTGGCCAAGTCTCCCAGCAAGAGAGGAGCTGGCGCAGAAGCCGGAGAATGACCCTGGAGTGAGGAGGAAGGCGATGACAAGGAGGGCACCAAGGAAGAATGGGCAGTGGGAGCCAGGCCGGTTGCCCTCGCCTTGGCTTCCTCTCGCAGCCCCGCACGCGGCTTGCCCGACATGTTGCGGAAGGTAAGGCATGGCCCTTTAAGGACAGGCTAAGGCAGCAAGGGGCAAACTTCAGCCCTCAACGTGTTTTGGACTCCAACTCCCACAATTCCTAGCAGCTGAAAGGCTGCTAGGAATTGTGGGAGTTGATCCAAAACACCTGGAGAGACAAAGTTTGCCCAAAGCCTGGGCTAAGGTATTTTAAGAGCGTGTTTTGGTTGGCATTTCTGACACGCGGGAAGCGCTTTCCCCTCCACTTTTCCCCTCCACTACTGGCTCCTGGGAAGGAGCCAACACCACAAAGCGGAAGATCTGACCTGTCAAACCCACTATTGACAGGTTTTTGCGCACTGCACATGCACATCCACCATTAACGGATTACTAACAAATTTTGTTAGTTTTTACAAAATAAGTTTGAAAATTTTACTAAAAATTTTGGAACTCCACCAGATACAAAATGCCAGCACCCCCTACATCTGCAGCGAGTTTTAAACCATTTTTTTCTTGATCAACCAGGTCTACTAAATACTAACTATACTAACTCTGCCTAGCTTCTATTATCAGGTGTGATCTGGTGCCTTCAGGCTATTTAGGCCATTTGGTAGAGTTCCTTGATATGATCCCTGACACTTTTCAACAGTTTCATAAAACTGCCAAGAGAGGTTAGCCTGGGATGTTGGCTCAGGTGTTGCCAACATAGAAAGAAGAAGAGAAGCATTTGCAGTGGTGGCAGATTGTTTGCACAACAAGTGCACTTTGACAGCTAGGAAAATAGTTGGGAAATGATAAAATGACATACAGCATTTATGCTCTCAGCACTCTGAATTCACCACGCTGTTTAATTTATGGTCAGCCCCCCTTGGTGTATTTTGAGGATTGTTTTAACCACAAGGTTCCAGAACTCCTATGGCTTAAAATATTATACTGATATGTATGAGTAGAACAGATTTAAATGACTCTCCTTTTGACCCACATTTTTATGTGGAGTAATTTGAGTGTCACTCAAAACTAGCACTTTGACTTTGTCAAAGCTCCACCTTGTTCAAGGTGCTTAAGATCTGAAAAAAGGCAAGTTGTGTGTTTCACAGAAATAGGACCTACAGAAAGAGAACTGAACAGGAGGAAATGTATTAGTACTGTTCAGCAAACTTTTCTGTATATCCCAAGAGAAAGCTTCTCGTAGTGCACTGCTGCAACACATCCGAGTTGATGTAGAATAGGAGAAGAACAGAGGATAAGAAAAACAAAGGCTGAAGTATATGGTGAAGGGGGAAATGGGAACTTGACTCTCCAGTTGTTTTGAGCTACAACTCCCACAAGTCATCATTACCATTGTCCAAGGGCCTTCCAGAAGTTGAAAGGGCAAGGTTCCCCCACTCCTGCTGTAACATGTAAACTCCTGTGAGATCATTACAAATTCTGAGAATGTGCTTGTTCAATGTCTCACACAAAAACTTGTACACATGCAGAAATTCCTCTGGTACTGAAATCCCTTCGGTTGTAAAAAGACTTTCCATAGCAGATCACATTTAGATCCAGCTTACTGACTTTGGAGTTGCCTACACTCTTAAAATTCCCTCTTCTCTTCAGGTGGGATGAAAGGAGAATTTGCCAAAATAAGTTGGTCCATTGTCCCAGCATCTACTGTTTCTAGTTTAAGCCAATAAACTAGCAGCCATAACTATGTGGGTCTTCAGATGTCATGTGATTGCAACTTTGAAAAACTAGATTAATTGCTGTAAGTTTTTTGGGCTGTATGGCCATGTTCTTGAACTTACAGCAACCCAGTGATTCCAGCCCTGAAAGCCTTCGACAAAATTTTGAGACTCTCTAGTCAGCATAGTCGAAGGAACAGTAGATGTTGCACTGCAATATTATATAAAGGGACACGCAGTGCTTGTCATTTTATTTGGTACTATTCAAAAGAGCCCGATGAAGATGTAACAGGACTGATGAAGATGGAAATTCTCTCCTGTAATGTTCCATTTCACCCATGAATGAAATGTGGAGGTGGTCTCTTGAATGGACACATATTATTTTCATGTGTTTAAAGCCATTAGTCCAATGCTTGGAAATCTAAATTTTGACAGGGGGTCAGCGGGGGTTCCTGCCTATACAGAGCTATTTGCCAACAGTTCATTCCATGTGCACAGAGTTGGGTGGGGCCATGAGCAATATGGACTGGCTCCTGGATTGGGTTGTGGACGGCCCTTTGGAATGCAGAACAGTGATAAAGGATAATAAACAAGATTGCTTATGACTCAACATCAGGGCTCTAGCCTGGTACATCTTGGGATAATGCTGAATTGAAGCGATAGGAACTCCAGTTCCATGTTGACATAACAAAACACAGGCAGAACAAACAGTAATAGAACTATGTCGGAACATTTCGGGTCTATAGCCTGTAGCTAGCGAAAATGCTAGACATCTCTTTGAGAGGCAAAGCACACTCTTTTCATCACCTCATCATAAAACCCTCAAGGGCACAGCTCTTCTTTCTGAAGCTGTTACTTTGCATGAATGTAACCTGTACTCTGAACATGTTGCCCACTGCCACCTTATGGTTCTGGTAGCTCTAGGTTTTGCAATTGTTCTTCAAAACACTTCTAGAAACTGAATTGCATCTGATAATAAAGGAATGAAAAGTCATATTTTATAAGCCAAGAAATATTTTCATGACTTAGAAGAAACACGAAGTAGTTCATGGTTTGTTCTGTCTGAAATTTCTGTCAGACAACTTTTTTGTTTGCTCAAAATAGAATAATGAAATAATTTTGTTTTAGACACACAAAATAACTGAATTGAGTGGGGAAACATTATTTAGTTCTGGGGGGAAAACTCAGAAAAAGGTATCTTATATGTGTCACAGTAGAACCAATTATGTGCTTTGAATACACAAAAGCCACACTTAGACATGTGAATTATCATACTTTAATTGGTTCAAATGTTCCCATTCTCATTCAATTTTTTTGGGATTAAAGCAAAAGATATAGTCACTTTTCTTAGCAAGGGATATATATATCTGATTTACTTTTAACTAGATCTTCATTTTTTTTAATAGTTAAAATTTCAAGGACGAAAACTCAAGCTACTTGGTGTAACAATATTAAAAGTACTGAGTTCTCAAATGCCTCTTCTATTATTTTTTCAAAAAAAAAAAGAGAAGAATACTACAAACCACCAGCTTGTGGTACATCTACACTTCCATCTATTCCCTCAACACTTACTACAGAGACCAGAGTATGAGACAAAACACAAGTCAATACTTAAAACATGTGATATTTGTTTTCTTCCCATGTAATTATTAACATAATTAAAACTTTAAGTTATACCACAAAAGGAAAGAAACTATACTTGGGTGACAGTTGTAACATAGTTATATTTGTGCTGGTATACTTGCTATGTGTAACTAATTACTTCCAAGTTCTTCTGTTAATCACACTGGCTCTTGTCCATAGAGTTTGGTTGTGACTACATCTCATTGAATCAAACCACATGTGTTAAATCGGCATTGAAAGTGAATATTTCCAGCTCAACATCAGATGAATCAAACCCCCAACTATTTTAAACCAAGAATAAAATGGATTTGCATTTTACATTTAGTCATTGAGCAACACCCATGGGAATATATGTTATGTAATTAACCAATGACTAGATTGCATTGCTAGACTGCGAAAAAGCATATGCTGTTTTCAGAAGTTCTAAATCAACCATCTCCAAAATAGTCTCCTGAAGGTGATTTCAAGCTCACTGGGATTGATGGGGCGAAGTTCACTGCACCTGAAGGACAAAATATTTGGACAACCAAAGACAGCATGTTTATGACTGCGAGCTTCTTCCTGTATGCTTCAGCACTGAAAAGCTAATCAATATGCTTATTTGCACCAGGCAGCTAATGACAGAGGATTGAGTTTTTAGTCTCCAATATGGGTTTTTTTAAATGCCACTGTCCCTTACTTTTTCAGAATTCATTGAATTGCTTTTCCAATCCCTAGTGTAAATATAATGGAAGGTCAAACCAACTTCTGGGCAAATTATAGGCTACAGATAGCACAGAAACTGAAGAAGTTTAAACTGAGTCTTAGTTAGCACTCCATAAATAGATACACGTGGACACACAAAAAGGCAAGGTTGTAGTACCACATGTGGATTTTATGTGCAGTGTAACATAAAACCCAGACTCTGGCTTACACACTTATCAATTACATATCAGACACAATTATGGCTTTGCATAATTACCTGTATAATGTAGGTCAAGCCATTGGATCTGTCATACAGAAGCAAGCTGAGTTTATGGATGGTGAGTACCCTTAGTTGATAATTGGTATAGGTTTGTATAAGGCATTCTATATAAAGAGCACATGGGTTTTTCTGCAAATCTGTTGCTGCAGCATGAAGAGTGTATGCAGTGAAACAAGAATGCACGTCTCACTGCATTTTCTGGAAATTATTTAACAAGTCAACTTGTGTGAGTAAAAATCCTCTTAAGAGAAGCCATGCTAAACATGCTATATTGAACATTTTGGTAATTGGGGGGCAGAGTTCTCAGTTCCCATTCTGAATTACTAAAATCTAAACAATACAAAAATGTTCCTGGAAAAATGTAGGACTTTTCTTGATTCCATTATTGAACATTTATTTGCATAAATGTAAACCCTATATTAAACATGCAGATCTTCACACTTGACTCAAATGTATGTTTATTGGCTTCTGTAGTATAGTTCAGTGCTGTCCAACTTCTGCCGACCCAAGGGCCGGACTTTCTGGGGGCCGATCACCTGGGGGCCGAGTGGCCACGCCCCGGCCACACCCCCGGCCACGCGGCTCCGCCCCCTCTCCCAAAGCGTCACAATAGCCTTGGAAGCGGGCGATTTTGCCCACTTCCGAGGCTGTTGTGACGCTTTGGGAGAGGAGGAGCCACGGGGAGCCTTCCGCGGCTCCGCCCCCTCGCCCAAAGCATCACAACAGCTGTTGTGACACTTTGGGGGGGAGGGGCCGCGAGGAAGCTTCGCGGCTCCGCCCCTCGCCCGCAGGCCTGGATGGCTCGCGGGGAAGCGGCGCCCGGTTCTCGCTTCCCCCGCGAGCCATCCAGGCTTGCGGGAGGGTTTTTCGCCCGGCTCTCGTGTCCCTCTGGTCAGAGGGATGCGAGAGCTGGGCGAAAACTCTCCCGCAGGCCTCCCTGGAAGGCCTGCCCCCTCGCTCCCTCCCGCCCTTCCCGACGCCGCCGGTGTCCCAATCGCCGCAGCTCCGGCGAAGGAGGGAGGATTCCTCCTCCTTCCCCGGCGCCACGGCGATCAGGACACCAGCAGCGTCAGGAAGAAGAGGAGGAAGGGAGGATTCCTCCTCCTCCCCCCTCCCCCCTGCCGCTGCGAACCGGATTGCAGCGGCGGGGCGGAGAGTGGGACCGGAGGGGGCAAGGCAAGGAGGAGGAGCTAGCTCTCTTCCTCCTCCTTGCCCGCCTCCTCCTCCCCCTCCCTCCCGTCGCTGCGAACCGGATCGCAGCGGTGGCGCGGAGAGGGACGGAGGGGGCAAGGCAAGGAGGAGGGAGCTAGCTCTCTTCCTCCTCCCTGCCCCGCCTCCTCCTCCTCCCCTCCCTCCCGTCTCTGCGATCTCGCAGCGGCGGCGCAGAGAGGGACGGGGCGGTGCAGGGAGGAGGAGCTAGCTATCTTCCTCCTCCCTGCCCGCCTCCCCCCTGCCCCCAGCCGCCTTTATTTTTTTTAAAAAATTAAAAATGGCAGCCGGGGGCATAGCGGGGGCTGTGTCCAACAGGCTGGGGGGCCGTGTACGGGCCCCGGGCCGCCAGTTGGACAGCCCTGGTATAGTTCAAGGTAAGTGTTAAGGATAGGAGCACATATATTCCATTTTTACAAGTTGAGGCACCATCCAAGTATATCTCCATGTGCTTCTTTGCTGCTCTCTCAAAAAAGACAACTTTGCATATATCCATTAGAGAAGAACAGAGATGTTACCATGAAGTCCCCATTTCACATAAGGTACACATTCAATTCTGGAGATAGAGTTAATTGTCTAAAATAACAGATCAATACATACTAGTGCATCACAGTTAAACACATGGGTATAGATATTATGTAATATACCATGTGCACTTATTTTGGTTATTTTTCTCATTGAAATAAATAGGGCATACACAAACAAGTCAAAGAAAGGTTTGTGCAGGGAACTGCCAACCACTGTTCTTCCAAAGAAGGGGGCTTAGGGTGGTGAGCTCAGATAAATCCCATTTTGGCTTATTATTCCCAGAACCAAATAGCTGATAAGGATTTTGGGAGCTGTAGTCCCCAAAGTAATATTCTTAAGCTCTGGGCCTAGGCTGCCTTCTGCTCTCTTGTTTGCTACATCACAACAATAGGTGGTATCGCCTTTCTCAACCTGGGGGTCGGGACCCCAGGGGGGGGGCAGTTGCAGAGGGGTCACCAAAGTTCGGAATGCTCTTTGATTGTAGGTGAACTATAAATCCCAACAACGATAACTCCCAAATGACAAAATTGCTGCCCCCACCAGTATTCAAATTTGGGTATATCGGCTATTTATGCCAAATTTGGTCTAGTGAATGACATCCTGCACATCAGATATTTACATTACAATTCATAACAGTAGCAAAATTACAGGTATGAGGTAGCAACGAAAATAATTTTATGGTTAGGGTCCCCACAACATGAGGAACTGTATTAAGGGGTCATGGCATTAGGAAGGTTGAGTACTGCTCTTGAGATACCATTCTCACGACACTTTCTCAAAGTAAGTGCTGAGCAGATAGATCATTATGGTCTTTTCTTGACGACTGCTCCAAACATACAGACTTCTTCCCATGGATATAACTTTTTTAAAATGAGCTAATTTTTGGTTGCTAAAGGCTTCTGTGTGTGTGTGTGTGTGTGTTTTTAAAAAAATAATCAGAGCTTAAGATTTACTGTGCTTGAATTATTTAAACCATTTCAGCAGGATTTGGACTGAAATCATGATTATTTGCCTTAAGCCTGTAAGAAGAAATGAGATTCAACTTGCTGTGTGCACCCGCCCTTCCAAAGGAAGCCAGAGAATTCTCAGGACACCTCATTGCTACATATTAGATCACAGATTTGAATGCTGGAGACCCAAGGAGTAGCTTTTCAGGCAGGAAATGGGGCTAGAGTTTAAACAGTGTTAGGGTCCAGTGCCTGAGCCAAATGCCCTTGATATACTTATGTAACTTTGAACTCTCCCCTTTTTGATATCTGAAATAATAAGTTCCTCCTTCCCCCACTAAAACACATTATCAGAGCTTGGAAAGATTACTTGTTGAGTACAAGTAACTTCTCTGAGTTCTGAGAAGTCCACTGCAGTTTGCAAAAATTTGACCTTGGAGGCTCATTATTTAAGCCAGCAATTCCACCTAAAAGGCAGCCAGGACTCAATGTTTCCATTAGCAAGTACAAAGAATATGCAAGTTTGCCTCATTCTAATTCTGAGTTCAGGCTTACAGCTTCTTTTCTTTCTAAAACTTGGAACAAAACCTGAGCCATTTTGAAAACCAGGAGACTGAATGAGCAAAATCATCAAATAACAGATGAAATATTGAGACCAACTATCCAAATCTGGTTTTACAGTTCTCATTAACCTTACCCAATGTCCATAACTGTAAAGGATTCTGGGAGTTGTAATACTGAAAATAACTGAAAGGCTATCAACAAATACAAAGAGTAAAAATGAACCTGAATATAGACACAAAGCATGCTGGCATTTAGTTCTTAGTGTTCCCGAGGAACTTGTTTTCTAAAGGGATTTTGTTATACATGGAGTACTTTTTGTTACATAAAACAAACCTCTGTAGCCTTACAGGCCTTCGTTGACACTGAACAGTTCCCAGATCTGTTAAGCTTCAGCCTTGCTTTCGTCAACTAATATCACCAAGGATCGGCTTGGAAAATTACTACTACTATATTTTCAGTTCTGCCTCAATCCCAAGTCAGGACCCATGGTAACTTACAAGAGCTAAGACAGATGCATCAAAAATTAAGATTGCTGAATGAGAACTTTCAGAACCTGGGAACTGTAGTCGGAAAAAAAATATTCTGAAGATCACTGTTGTCTATAGTAGCTGACAGATGCAGTCAAACAGAAGCAGGCAAGTGAATTGTAGCATACGATAAAACAATGGTTGGTGTGCTTTGATATATGCCCAAGATATAAATTTATTTTTTTTAAGCAATCATTGTATGCCTCACTTACTGTATTGTTCTCATTCAAGCAGAATTAGGAATCTTTTTTGGCCCTCCAGATGCTTTGATTTACCGACCCCAATAATCCCTTATTGTTGGCCACGCTAACTGGAGCTGATGAAAGCCAAAGTCCAAAACATCCGGATGGTTTCCTACTTCTGCTCTACAGGGTACTTACATTGTTTGAAGTCTTTTTTAAAAAAAGAAAAGGTCAACTATTTCCTATCTAAAACATACTTTTGCAGCAGGAAAAAAAAAGCATGAAACGGATTTGGATCTTCTTGGGCTATGTTGGTGCTATTCCTAATTTGAGTGGATCCATGGTTATGTATGAGACTTTGGCAAAAGTAATATAATTTCCACTGATTTCAAAGCATGGTTTGTACTAACATCAAACTGAGACTAACATATACTAGAATATATCCTTTATATAGATATCTATGGTAAACACCGAGCTGAATGACACAGGCTGTCACATGTACCAATCTATAGTCTACATTGGTTTTTTAAAATTACTTTTCCAAAAATACATTTCATGCAGGGAATGTGACGTCAAAGGTTAAACTGACACCACTGCATGCAACCCATTTGAAACTGATACAGAGGGCCCTTCCAGACAGGCCCTATATCCCATGATACATTCCCATGTTTTCTGATGGATTATATGAGTCTGCACTGCCAGATAATCTGCGATAAACAGAAAACCTGGGATCGGATCCTGGGATATAGGGCCTGTCTTGACAGGCCCAGAATCATTACCTTTTGATAATGCACTTTCTAATTGCAGTACCCAGAAAGAAGAAAACCACAGCTTTCAACACAGCCAAACTTAACCCTTCAGAATAATGGCACTTACATGCATTGCAGTGTTACTTCTGCAGTCTAGAAGCTTGCATATACTTCTTGTGAGTGCACAGAACAGACTATAGAAAAGTTACCTTATAGACACCATAGCCATGATGAATGGAGGATTTCAGAGAAAAGTAGATAAAACGGAACATTTTCTAATTATTGACTCAGGTGCTTTTGGATGATCACCAGTTGAACAATCAAGTCTCCATAAGTTTAGCTTAAAGAATCAGAAAGTCATGCTCTCCTGAGCCTGATTCTTGAAACACATGGCATGCCCCCCTCTTTCCTTCTCTCTCTCAGCTTATGTAGTCAACACTTAAGGGCCACAGAGTTGGAGACACACAGTTTAAATCCAAATGAGCTTACAGTTCAAACAGAGAAGGAAATCAGTTTTTAGATGTCCAGTGGGACAATTGGCAGCAGAAGGTTACCTCTGTGTGGGTAACAGCCATTTGGCAAAAATTCAACTGAACAAGTTTTGTTTCACACACCACTTAAAATATGCTTGGAATAAGCTGTAATGCACTTGCATCCTCTTGGAATTAATAAAGGTTGGCCTCTTCCTCATCCTCAGGTATATCAGGGTTTTGTTTTGATACTTTTCATAAACCAGATATTTAATAATCAATTTGCACAGGCTGAACCCAACTGCCAGTTGCATCTAAAGTAGATGCACTCATCTAATTCCTAAGTCAATACTTGTGTAAATCCCATTGATTCCTCTGGGATGCTACCTAGATGAGGTAGCAATTGAACTTAGGCCACAGGCCACAGGCCAAAATGAAACCTTGTGGTATCTATGTAGCGGTTGTAAACATTCAACTACTTATCCTCTTCTCATCCCATAACTACTAACATAAGCCCCTTCCACACAGCTGAATAAAATCACACATTTTCTGTTTTGAACTGGAATATATGGCAGTGTGGACTCAGAGAGCCCAGTGCAAAGAAAATATTGTGGGATTTTGTGCCTTGATATTCTGGGTTATATGGCAGTGTGGAAGGCCCATATTGGTCTTAAGGTTTCCAATCTCACTTTTCTCTGACACTGGCAAGGAAGAAAAAATGTTGTACCAACTAAGAAGGAAGGAAAAACAGGCCATACAACGATCTCTTTGATTTTAGCTACATATATCCTATATATCCAGTTCTTGACAAATATTTGCATACTAATCAGCATTCATTTATGCTTTCTTCCCTCAACATCCTTTACTTCTGTAATTTCTGCAGCATTTTTACATGTGAAAAGTCAACATTTAGAAACAGCTTCATTACATTAGACACCTTTCCTTTTACAGAATCATTGGAAGAAGAATGACAAGCAGCCCAGTTTAATTTCAAACGTTAATATATATTCTATTTTATAGGGAACATATGTATCTTCCACCCCTTATTTGCAGCAACTGTGGCATCCTCATAAAAAGGGGTGAAATTTGTAAGATGCCTCTTAAAATAAATATTTTTTATAAAATAATAAAACTTCAAATAAATATTCTTTACACTAAACAATATGTTGAAAAAAATTAGAAAATAAAGACTGGATTTTACTGTAACTGTACAATATACATGAAGTCCAAGAGGGGAGTGGGGAAATCAGAGTCTTGAGGGGCTTCTGTAAGGTAAAATACAATCTAAAACATACTGATTGATTTCACATTCTTTTGAATGTACAACATATTAGTATAATATTTTGTGACCTGTGCCATATATTCTATGACACTCATGTTTTCACAGTTGAAAATATCCTATATACAAAAATATATAGCACATCTCTGGCAGAAAATAATTGGGAGTGGGGTGAAGTAGTCTTCTAATTTACAAATGTACTATTCATTTTTTTAAAAAACCCAAAACACACACGCACACACATACAACATAACAGATTGCCTAGGAGTGTCTGAGTTGCGTTAGCTTATGCAATATTTGGGTCCTGCAAAGTGTACCCCCTTCTGAGCTCCAATGGGTAGATTCTAAGATACATATCCATTAACTAGGCCCATGCAAACACACAGGAAGAAAAGCAGGTCACTGCAAACTTCAATGTCCCCTGACCCTCCCCCAATCCTCTTTAACAGTACCACAATTATAGCTCTTATAGTTGGCTGCATATGATGTTACAGAACAATCCTTGTAATTTGCCACACTTCCGATCAGTAATGCTATGTTGGCTTTTCCAGGTTTCTGGGAGGAACATTGGGAACTTTGCAGCACACGGTGTTGGAGTGTTTACAGCGGCAACCAGGCCGATTAACCTGGTCGTAACAGCCCTGGCACAATTTAAGGCAACCCTTGGCTGGCAAGTAGCACCACAAGCAAGGCAGAAAGAGGGATACAACCCCCATGGTGGACCACCGAGTGCAGCAGTGGGACTGGCTACAAGAGCAAGGGTTATCAGCACAGTTGTCCTCATCGTCATTGGAGCAGTGGTAGAAAAGCCCCTTCACACAGCAGACGCAAGTCCCATAATCAACCACATTCTGGGGTGAGCAAAGGCACTGCTTGTCACAGATCCAACAGGAAGGAAGGGTTCGTGGATAAGTGCACTCCTTACACTTACACTTCCCGCAGTCCTCACATCGGTAGACATGCATTTGGAGGTCTTCTTTGCTGGGAGGCTTAAGCTCGCTCACCTTCAGCTCCGACTTGGGCTGCACTCGGATTATCCCGTCCACAACCGTCCCCAAAGATGACCCCAGAAGTCTCTGTTCTGAGGAGTTGCTACTGGTACTTGTCCTTGTACTGGCCCGTGAGCCAGTACTGACTGTGCTAATGGAACGGGACAAGGGGGCCCGGGAAGAGACATGGGCTGGGGGATGCTGAACCCTGCCGAGATGCCGCTGCTCAGTCAATCCATGTGGCCTCTCGCTTTTGTGCTGGACTGGAGGGCGTGATGGTTTTACCCCAGGCCGCGGGGCCACAGTCGGCGGTTCTGTGTACTCATTTGTATTTCGGATTGCCTTGATCTGGTCCAAGGACAAAACGTGAACTTGCTGCACCAGAACATCCCTCGGGTCAGAGTCACCAAACTGTCTCCCACTGTCATGCTGACCCCGTAGTAAGGGCTGTGACCCGCTGCCATTCTGAGCTCTTGTCTCCATCAGTACTCTGAAGAGTGATCACTCCAGGAGGGTTAGAACACATCTGAATTCCTATGAAAGAGGAAGAGAGGATTAATGTTTTCCCCTTTTTAACATTTTCATGTGATATTTGGAGGGAAGTAGTGGTTGTTTTGCCATGCAATGTGCTTTAGAATCATATACATCATAACACTCAGTTATTGAAAGCAAAGAGAACCCAACTTTTACTTAAAAGTACCTAATATCAGTGAAAGGAACCTTTATTTATGGAACTCCTAAATGCAAAGCAATTCTACAGATAATACAGTCTTTCTCTAGATATTCATTCATTTCTGACTCAGTATCACACCTGGATATTGGAGAAATACAGAACTTTCACTATTAACAATCTCAGGGCCCTTCCACAACGTCCTATATCCCAGAATGTCAAGGCAGAAAATCCCACAATTATCAGCTTTGAACTGGATTATCCGAGTCCACATTCAGATAATGTAGGATTTTCTGCCTTGATATTCTGGTATATAGGGTGGTGTGAAAGTCTTAGTTGACCTCATAAATTCATATTTCAGAAGACTATTGCTCAACACTTTGACACATGCACCTGTGTGATATTTGTTTTCAAGCACTTCTTTCATCTTATCCACATTTTATATTTCCATGCCTTAAAACTAACAAGTGAAGAGGGTTTCCACATGTCATCCACAACTTCTACTTGTGGCATTTGAAGAATTTTAAACTTTTCACCAAATACTTCAGGTGATGTATTTCAAGAATGCAGTTTTATCTTAAGAACATTCACATAAGGGCCACTTAGAAGAATATAACTTACCCCATTTTCCCTGTCCTCCACCCATGAAAGACAGGCAAGGCTGCAGCCTAAACTATGGAGAAAGAAGATCACCTCTGTACCCTACATAACACTGTTGTAATTCAATCACTTGTTGTATGCCTTCAAGTAATTCCAGACTCATGGCCACGCAAAATAGCAACTGTCTTAGGTTTTCATGGCAAGAGTTGTTCAGAGGGAGTGTTCTTCTGCATTCCTCTTAGGCTGAGAGACTGTGACCCGTCCAAGGTCACCCAGTGGGTTTCCATGGTTGTGCAGGGATTCAAACCCTCATCTCCAGAGTCATAATCCGGTGCTAAAACCACTACACCATGATAGCTCTCGTAATTCAACCATGCTTACAAGCAAAATAGGGTTTGCTAATATCAGGTTTGTGTCCAGTGCAAATCTAGCCTTCCTGTACTTTAATCACACAGAAATGAAATTTAAAATTCTGATGCAATGTTTTCTCCAACAAAAACACCAAGAAGGAATGGGGTTTCTGAGGTCCACCTTAAGTTAATGAAGTGCCAGATGTTAACAGTATGAACAAAACATATTTCTCCAAAAGTTTCATACTGATTCCCCCATTTTGCAACTCTAAGTACTAATACCCAAACATTAAAATGCTGGGCACTGTAAAGGCTTTTATTGTACATTCATAACACCTAGAGATAATCCATTTACTTCCTGGATGTTGCCAGCAGAGGTGGTTTGGTTTACAAATATCTTGCGTGCAAACTATAAACCACATGGTTCCAGGAAAAGGCATATAACAATACTGCTCCAATGTAAACCATGCTACAAGCAGGATGTTATTTTATATGGAAGCTTAATAAACCATACACCACAGAGTAACAAAACTGTCAACATGTAACACTATTAAAAGTTTGCTGTACAAAAATGTGGATTTCTCACAACTAAGTTTGCAAAGCCTTATGCCTGGCATATGACTTAATTTACAAAGTTATATTCTGCTGAAGGAGAATGGTATCAAGCACATTAATCTCACTGTAATCCTATGCATATCTGGGAGCATGCTTCACTGAATTTGGTAGAAGGTACTTTGGAGTAAGTTTAAGTATAAGCTTAGGCTCCAAATCACAGTGAACTCTGCAGGACTTCTTTCATGCATTAGATCATTGCCATCCTACACCCCTTCACTTTCAAGTTAGCCAAAGTAAATCTATGGGACTGCTTAAACTTACTTCTCAAAAAGTCTGGTGCAAATTTGTGTTTCAAAGGCAACACACAGAAAACCCCAAAGCACCCACATACTTGGGATGTAGTTTTCCAAAAGGTATCCTTCTGAACTAATATTACAGGAATGGGAAAAAAAGTGCTAAGGATGTGCATTCTTTTGGTAGAAAATGTAATTTTCTAAACTCTGGGTTGATAGCTTGATAGTTTTGATCTGTGCATAATACTCCACTCCTACTACCTTATCACACTGGAGAATGAATCCACTTTAAATTTGGATTCTGCCTCCTGCAGAATTCTGGGGATTGTAGTTGAGTGACGCTGTTAAAGGCTCCTCCCTAAACTACAAACCCCAGAATTCTGCAGGAGGCAGAATCCAAATTTAAAGTGGATTCATTCTCTAGTGTGATGAGGCCCTTGAGTCAACAATATGCTGCCACCTATAACTCGTTTCTCAATTTTGGGGGATTTGGTACTTTTTGGAAACCAACTCCACATAAGTGTCTTCAAGTTGCCTGTTGACTTGTTGTGACAACATGAATTGTATAGGGTTTCTTGAAGCAAGTAATATCCAGTCTTTCCTCTGAAATACTCAGTGGCAGTATCCCAACTAAATACTAACCAGGGCTGACTCTATTTAGCTTTGAACCACCTGCTGTAATGGCTAGGTGAGAGACATGGCATATAGTTCTCCACTAAAGCCATGAAAAATCTATAAACTTCGGCACCGTGGGCCTAAATAAATCCTACTTCCAAGTAGACTTGCACTGGATCAGGTTACAGATCAGTCCAGAACTCATCACAATAAGATCTATCTGGGATCTTCCCTCCTATCCACCAAATACTACTGGGCACCATTTCTTCTCCTAATTGTGAGGTTCTCTTCCTTTTCTGCATCAATCAAGTAAGAGCGTAGCAGGTGGCATCTCAGGAGCCTGTCTGCTTTCCTCTAGGTTGCCCTGCCCTGCCTCAAAGGAACCCCCCACGGGGAGACAGGAGACAACCTGGAGATAAACAGGAGACATCCTGGTGGGAGGGAAGAGAGGAGTGAATAGCGCTTCTAATAAGATTGCCTTATCAGGAGAGCTTGGCGGCCTTCCCTTCCTTCCTCCTCCCAGCAGGAGATGGTGAAGGGCTCTTTCCGCACTTCAGTTATGTAAAAAGCCTCCTCCATTTCTGTCTCCACTCCAAATCACCTTCCAGGCAGGTAGGGAGATGGATGCTTCCTCTTTTTTACAACACGTGCCCAAAAGAAATGCCTCCCAATCCTACTAAACTCCAAGATCTAAGTAGCCCCTTCTTCTAAGGTTTCCCCCTCCAGCGCTTGCTAGGCATTTTGTCTAATTTGTGTAAATTTCAAGCAAATCCCCATCTCATGAATTACAAAGTAGTACTCTGAACTCTCTCTTTTTTCTCTCTCTCCCTCTCTTTCCTGTCTTTTTGCATTACAAGCAGCCTCCCCACCTCTGAGAATGGGATTGCCCCAGGAAAAAGCTGGTTCTCACCCCACAGAGATCCAGCAATATCTGCCATTCAGGCAAGACAGGGCTATTTTTTCCCCTCCTCGACTGAAACACACCCTGTTTTTCTGCTAATATGACACAGTTGTTGAAAGCAAGGAGGCAGGGCAGGCACACATGCATGCAGGCCAGTCTTGCAAAGGGTTTTTTTTTGTGCCTCGCTGCTTAAGGATTTGTTGGAACGGATGAGCTCACACGCTTTCCAAATGCCAAAGTCCATTCAGGGGCAAAAGGAAAAAAAGTAATAGTTTCCTCTCTAGTTAAATAATTCTGCCAAGAGAGAGGGAGGGAGAGGGAGAGAGAGAAAGAGAGAGAGAAAGAGAGAGGGGGGTGAAGGGTCTTGGGTTAGTCAGTTTGCTAAGGATTTGTATGGCACATCATGCACCTCTACAAAACTCCAGGGGTTTTTTCTCCAGGAAAAGGCAATGGGAAACTTTTCTTTGAAAGCAATTTGGGGGTTCAGGGGCCTTTGCTCATCCTTATGAGGTCCCCACTCCCATACTCATTCCCATACTCTGGGCTGTGATCAGCCTATGCAAATGAAGGGCAAATGAAGCCACATGCAAGAAAGGAAGATCAACAGCCATTTCTAATACAATACAACTTTTTCAAAGCAAAAGGAAGGAGGAGAGAGGCATGAAGCAGATGTCAAATAGGGCTGTTCCCAAGGCAATAAGGTGGCCGGAGAGATCTCTCCTTTCCTTCCTATCTCCCTTCACAACTAGATAAGATAGATCATAGATAGATTTTATGGTGATCCCATGAATCTCGGGCTTTCTTAGGCAAGGAATACTCAGAAGGGGCTTTGTCACTTTCTTTCTCTAAAATACAGTTTTTATTTCAGAGGAAGGAATTGCCAAAACCACCTCTGGATATTTTAGAAAATACCTTGAAATTCATGGGGTTGCCTTAAGCCTGTACAAGCGCCTTGAAAGGTCAGGCGCGCACACACAAGAAGCAAAACAATGCAGATTTCAACTAGGCAATCACTCACTTCCGATCTGCACCAGCACAGACTTCCCCAACTCCACCAGTGGCAAAGATGTGCATCAAAATGGGAAAACTAAGGCAGTTTGGCACCACTCAATGATAGGGGATTCTGCAAGGCCATTCAATGATAATCAAGGTGGCCATTTGCAACATTCACACTTGCCTCAAGCAGGCAATTCTTTCTCCCACCCTGGACATTATTCCACAGATATATAAACCTCACTTGCCTAGTTTCCAACAGACCTCACAACTTCCGAGGATGCCTGCCATAGATGTGGGTGAAACGTCAGGAGAGAATGCTTCTGGGGCATGGCCATACAGCCCGAAAAACTCACAGCAACCCAGTGATTGTGGCCATGAAAGCCTTCAACAACCCATAGCGAATTCTAGTGTATGGCCCATTCCACACAGTTAAATAAACTCCCACAATATCTGCTTTGAACTGGGATACATGGCAGTGTGGACTCAGATAACCCAGTTCAAAGGAGATATTGATATTTTGAGTTATAGGGCTGTGTGGAAGGGCCCTGAAAAAGTCTTTCATCTTCTCTGCCAAAGAGTTCTGGTGCCTCACCAAACTAGAACAGCCAGGGTTGCATAGCACTGAGCCAGGACAGTTGGAGTTATATGTTGTTTTTATATGTTGTAAACCGCCCTGAGCCTCGGGAAGGGCGGTTTATCAAGTCTAAATAAATAAATAAAAAAATAAAAGTGCATTAATTCTGCAGTGCAGATGCGCCCTAAGAGAGGCAACTGAGTTGGGACTCAGGACAAGATCCCCTCTTGACAGGATCTTGGGATCCTGTCAGGCACACTTTCTTGGCAGCGCTACACTGTAACACTACAGTGTAGATGAGAAGATGCCTTCCCATCTATACTGTAGGATTAATGCACTTCGATGCCACTTGAACTTTCATGCTTCCATACCTACCCCGAAAGGGGGGAGGGGGGAATCAATGCAACTGTAGTTTGACAATGTCTTCACAATAAAGAATGCCACTGTACAAATCCTATACTTTCATAGCATGGAGCCAGGGCAGTTCCAAGTGGTGCTAAACTGCATTCGTTCTACAGTGTGGATACAGTCCAAAGATCCTGTGGGAATCGGGCCAAATCTGCCACTGGCCAAACCATCTGCAAGGAAGGGACTCTCCAAGCCTTCAGTCTAAGGGCCCTTCCACACAGCCATCTATCAAGGCGGAAAATCCCACAATATCTGCTTTGAACTGGGTTATCTGAGCCCACACTGCCATATAACCTAGTTCAAAGTAGACAATGTGTGATTTTGTATTGTCAAAGGCTTTCATGGCTGGAATCACTGGGTTGCTGTGAGTTTTCCGGGCTGTATGGCCATGTTCCAGAAGCATTCTCTCCGGATGTTTCGCCTGCATCTGTGGCAGAGATTGTGAGGATGCCTGTCACAAATGCAGGCGAAATGTCAGGAGAGAATGTTTCTGGAACATGGCCATACAGCATGGAAAACTTACAACAGCCCAATGTGGGATTTTTATTCAGGGGCCTGAGACACCTTGGAAGCATCCCCTCCCTCAAAATCCCATCCCTTTCCTGCAAAGAAGAGGGGAAAGTCCTTCGGTCTAAGTTTGCCCTCTTCCTTCTCCCCGGAGTCCTTCCGCACAGCCCTATATCCCAGAATATCAAGGCAGAAAATCTCACAATATCTGCTTTGAACTGGGTTGAGTCCACACTGAGATAATGTGGGATTTTCTGCCGTGATATTCTGGGATATAGGGCTGTGCGGAAGAGCCCTGGAGAGAAGGAAGAGAGCAAGTTGTCTTCTCTTGTGGAAGGGCCCCAAGAGAAGGTAACTTACACAAGGTCTCTATACTATCTATAGCAGGCCTGGGCCAACTTCGGCCCTCCAGGTGTTTTGGACTACAACTGTTGATAGGCTGTTAGGAATTGTGGGAGTTGTAGTCCAAAACACCTGGAGGGCCGAAGTTTGCCCAGGCCTGATCTATACTACATTCACTCAGGGGCCTTCTACACAGCCATATAACCCAGAATATCAAGGCAGAAAATCCCACAGTAGCTGCTTTGAGTTGGGATATCTGAGTCCACATTGACATATATTCCGGCTGTTAGGAATTGTGGGAGTTGTAGTCCAAAACACCTGGAGGGCCGAAGTTTTCCCAGGCCTGATCTATAGTACATTCACTCAGGGGCCTTCCACACAGCCATATAACCCAGAATATCAAGGCAGAAAATTCCCACAGTATCTGCTTTGAGCTGGGATATCTGAGTCCACACTGACATATATTCCAGTTCAAAGCAGATCATGTGGGGTTTTATTCAGGGACCTGAGTCTTTCCCTCTCTTCTTCCCAAGTTGCAAAAGAGTGGGAGGGGGGGTGTCTCCCCATCCCTTTTATTAACAACACAAACAGACCCAAGTCCTCTCTTCCCTTCTTTCCCCTTGATTTCTTCTTCTCCTTCTTCCCAATCCAAACCCACCAAGGCATGCAACCAAAGCCTTCTTGATTTCTCTCCCCCCCCCCGCCCGCCCCCTCCAAAATTAAATAAAACCGAACTTACTTCAAGTCCAGGTTGCAAGCCAGAAGAATCATTGAAACGTCGGCTTCCCGAAATCCAAGGAGGGGAAAAGTCGCGTCCCACCTTCCTTGACTTTTTTCCCCCCCGGAGGCGAGTAAGTAGCAAACCAAACCAAGCCAAATGCAGAGATGTTTGCGAAGGCGCCCCCTTTTCTTCTGCCAATCGGGCCGAGGTTGCCTTGTCCTCTCTCTCTCTCTCTCTCAATCCCGAGTGGCTCTCATCATAACCCTACAGAGGAAGGAAGGAAGGCAGGCATGGCCAGAGACGTCGAGGAGTGAGTGGCTCGAGGTCGGGCTGTGCTGCGGTGCCCTCTTCTTCCCCAAATTAAGATCTCCCAAAAAAAAGTGGCTTCAGGGAGAGAGTCCGGCGGCTTCTTCTTCTTCTAGAGAGGCGAAAGGCGAGGATCTCGAGCCAATCTCGGGTAAGAGAGACAGTGTAGACGCGCGACAGAGGCGAGTCGGTTGGGCTGGGAAGGTGGTTGCGTGATTCCGAGCGCTGTTCGTGCAGAAACGTGGGCTGGCGCGCCTTTTCTCCCTCCCTCCTTTCCCCTCTCTCTCCGTCTCCAAGGTGCGCGCGACCCCCGGGGCAGAAGGCTTGCTGGAGAAGGAAGGGGAGCCAAGCACGAACTGGCAGAAAGAAGGAGGAGGAGGAGGAGGAACCCGCCCGCTTCCCCTGCGCTGGAGCAGGAAAAGGCAGCTTTGAGATCCGGGCGCCAGGAGCGACGGCGTTTTTCTGCCGCCTCCCCTCCTTCCTTCCCTCGCTCCCTTTCCTTCCCACCCCTCCTTCCCCCTCCTCCCCTCCCTCCTTTTCTTCTTCTTCTTCTTTCCGGAGGAGGCAGGGTGAGCTCTCTCCGCTCAAAGCCGCAGTAAATGGCGTCATGTGGATCCGAGGAGGAACAGAGCAGTTGTTGTCCCGGAGGATATATCGCATCCGGTCCCGCCTCGTTGCAACCTTCCCCCCCCCCCCCCTTCTCTCCCTCTTCCTCCCCCCGCCCTTCTCGCCCCAGCGCCAGAATGGGGGCGCGGGTGCGCATGCGTGCGCGTCCCTCCTTTCCCTGCCTGCCTGCCTGCCTGCCTGCCTGGACTCGGCTTCTCGTCGCTCATTCGAAAGGGCAACGCCGGCGGAGAGAGGCACGCTCCGGAGCAGGCAGTGCTGCTTCTCATCTGTTCAGGGTTCTCTCGCTACTTCGCGACTCGCTTACTGCGGGCTCGCTGTTTGGAGGATTTCAAAAAGTAGTAATTTAAAATATACAGTGTTCCCTCACTTATTGCTGGGGTTAGGTTCCAGGACCTCCCGCAATAAGTGAAAAACCGCGATGTAGGGATGCTCTATTTTAATCTTTATTATTATTTATTTTATTTACAGTATATACCCACTCTCCATTGGCGCCCCCTTGTTGTGGGGGAGAAGCTTGCATGCCCTAATGAAGTTGTGAGCTATGCTGGCGGTGACATAATAGCCACTGCCAGGGCCTCCCATGCCAGACAGGTCACAACCGAAGGGTCTGACAAAGAGCGTCAAAGGGCAAGGTGGGCTCTCTAGCCTTTTGGCAACCATCCTAAGAGAGGGAAAACTCTGATTTCAAACCCGGGCAGATGGTGCTCGGTTAACCCTGTAAGGTCAACCATCTCCAGGGGTGCTCATTCGGTAGATTGCGATCTACTGGTAGATCACGTAGGGCAGTGTTTTTCAACCTTTTTTGAGCCGCGGCACACCTTTTACATTTACAAAATCCTGGGGCGCACCCCAACCAAAATGTCACAAAAATGACGCAGTAATACATATAGTTAATATGTTTTTAAATGTATTTATACACTCAGTGTGAAACCTGGGCCTGTTTCGATGAACACAACATAGATATCCTGGCAGGAATGGCAGAAAGACACAAACTTCCCACACAGAACTCCCATAACCAAGAGAAAATACTATAAGAGTTTGGTGGGCATTGACCTTGGGTTTTGGAGTTGTAGTTCACCTCCATCCAGAGAGCACTCTGGACTCAAACAAAGTTGGGTCAGGACCAAACTTGGCATGAATACTCAATATGCCCAAATGTGAACACAGATGGAGTTCAGGGGAAATAGACCTTGACATTTGGGAGTTACAGTTTCTGGGTTTTATAGTTAACACACAAACAAAGAGCATCCTGAACTCTTGCAACAATGGAATTGAACCAAACTTCCTTCTCCCAAGGCACACCTGATGATCGTCCGCGGTACAGTAGTGTGCCACGGCACAGCGGTTGGGAAACACTGACGTAGGGCATCCTGGTAGATCACAGGCAGGGCAGGAGGAAGGCTCAGTCCCGCCCCACAGGCTCCCGTCGCTGCCCAGGTGCAGAAGGAGGTTGGACTGGATGGTGCTTGGAGGTCTCCTTCTATTCTAGGAACCCATTGTTGTTATTATTATCAGAGGCTGAATGGCCATCTGTGAGGAATGCTTTGATTGTGTTTTTCCCTTATGGCAGAAGGAGGTTGGACTGGATGGCTCTTGGAGGTCTCCTTCTACTCTAGGAACCTATTGTTGTTACTATTAGTAGTAGCAGAGGGTGAATGAATATCATCATCATTATTATTATGAATAAATTCAGAGGCTTATTATACTCACATTTAGTTAAATTCAGTCTTAAAATATATTATATGGCTCTCACTGAAATAAATTTCCAAATATTTTGCTTTTATGGCTCTCTGAGTAGTGGGTAGGTAGATCATTTTGACTTGGTTCTTTTATAAGTAGCTCACATGCTGAAAAAGTGTGAGCACCCCTAATCTAGGAGAAGGAAACTCGAACCAAACCTACGACCTGAGGACCTTGTTGCCACCGTCCCAGCCTGCTAGGCCCCAGCAGACGAACCTTTGGTTTAAAGGGTGAGGCCAGTTCTGTGCACCAGAAAGGTCCATTGCACAGGCATGAAGGACACATCCAACCTCCGAATCATCAATGCGCTTGTAGAACGCGTGGGACGAATCCTTCCTGAATCTTCATTCACGAAGAAAAGCCAAGGATTTATATACCACCTTTCTCACCCCTGGGGCGACTCAAAGCGGTTTAGACATAAAATGGCAAAATTAAATGCCTTACATTGGGCACCGATACAATGCCAATACAAACAATTACAATAGTAAAACCACAATAAAACATAAATCATAATTAAAACAATACATCAACAAGCATTAAAACAAAACAGTCTCATCAGTCGAATCGCTGTTCCAGTCAGTGTCCCTCTAAACTGCTACATACATCTACTGTCTGAAGGCCTGGTCCCAGAACCATGATTTTAATTTCTTTTTCTTTTTCTAAAAGCCAGGAGGGAGGGAGCGGATCTTACCTCATTTGGAAGTGTGTTCCATTATTTTCGTAGTTATACACTATTTTAAGTCTTTATAAACTTAAAATAAAGTCAAGGAAATGAAGGAAAGTCCCTTCAAGGCTGGAGGGAGGGAGGACTGAGGGGAGAAAGCGCCTTGGAGAGCGGCGGTGGCAAAACCCCACAAAACAGTGAAAATAACATGATCTACATTTTTAATTATTTTTTAAAAAAATCCGCAAAACAGTGAGTGCAATAAGTGACCCGCGAAATAGTGAGGGGACACTGTATGTGTGTGTGTGTGTATACACACACACACACACACACACTATATATGGTTTTGCACATGAATTGTAATTTTTGAGGTGTTTTTGCCCCTTTAAGCCTTTTCTGCTGTATTTTTCAGTGTTTTTATGAGTGATGGTCACTTGTTGGCCTGATAGGTGTATTGTGTTCAGATTTGGTGTCTATTCGTCCAGTGGTTCTTGAATTATGTTAATCCCACAAAAGAACATTACATTTTTATGGCCCAGTCTGGTGATCTGAAAAATAAAGTAATTAGAAAGTGTTGGTTTCTAATATATGTAATTTCTCTATGCTTGTGGGTAAACAGTACTTCTTGTTGTTTCAGTGTTGATGTAGAGATTGTATGGTTTGCCTATTCTGGAACATGCAACATATAATTGTCCCTCTTTAGGGGCCCCTTTCAAATCTAGGATACTATATCTGTCATTTATGCACATGAATGTGTGTGTGAATCATATATATCTATCTGGATGGCTGGATGGCTCTTTGTCAGGAGGGCTTTGATTATATTTTCTTGACCTGGTGAAGGGAGGTGGACCGGATGGGTTTAAGACAGTATTTCTCAACCTGGGGGTCAGGACCTCTGGTGGGGTTGTGAGGGGGTATCAGAAGGGTCACCAAAAACAGTATTTTCTGTTGGTCATGGGAGTTCTGTGTAGAAATTTTGGCCCAATGATACTGTTGGTGGGGTTTGATTGTAGGTGAACTATAAATCCCAATAATGACAACTCCCAAATGTCAAGGTCTATTTCCCCCAAATTCCATCTGTGTTCATATTTGGGTATATGGAGTATTTGTGCCAAGTTTGGTTTGAGTCCACAGTGCTCTCTGGATGCCAGTGAACTACAACTCCCAAAATCAAGGTCAATGCCCACCAAACCCTTCCAGTGTTTTCTGCTGTTCATGGGAGTCCTGTGTGCCAAATTTGGTTCAATTCCATCGTTGGTGGTGTTCAGAATGCTCTTTGATTGTTGGTGAACTATAACTTCCAGCAACTACAATTCCTAAATGAAAAAAAAATCTTATGGTCACTCCTTGTGTTATTAGGTGTATTCGTGTCCAAATTTGGTGTCAAGTCGTCCAGTGGTTTTTGAGTTATGTTAATCCCACAAACAAACCACACACACACACACACACACACACACACACTCATATACACGCAAACACATATACACAAATATATACACACACATATACACAAACAAACCTGGGCTACACCAATGTGTGGCAGGGGATGGCTAGTAGAATTGAGTTGGAAGAGACTTCATGGGCCATCCAGTCCAACCCCCTGCCAAGAAACAGGAACATTGCATTCAAAACACCTCCGACAGATGGCCATCCACCCTCTGTTTAAAAGACTCCAAAGAAGGAGCCTCCACCACACTCCAGGCAGAGAGTTCCACTGCTGAACAGCTCCCACCTTCCTAATGCTGCGACCCCTTAATGTAGTTTGGTGAGGCACCAGTACTGTTTGGCAGAAAAGGCTAAAGTTCTCCAAAAACTACATCTTCCATGATTTCATAGCATTGAGACATGCCAGTTATAAAGTGGTGTCAAACTGTATTCATTCTACAGCAGTGGTTCTCAACCATCCTAATGCCACAACCCCATAATACAGTTCCTCATGTTGTGGTGAACCCCAACCATAACATTACTTTCGTTGCTATAACTGATATGCTCAAATGTGAACACTGGTGGAGTTTAGTGAAAATAGACCTTGGCATTTGGGAGTTGTAGTTGCTGGGATTTATAGTTCACTTACAATCAAAGAGCATTCTGAACCCCACCAATGATGGAATTGAACCAAACTTGGCACACACAACTCCCATGACCAACAGAAAATACTGGAACGGTTTGGTGGACCTTGAGTTTTGGAGTTGTAGTTCACCTACATCCAGCGAGCACTGTGGACTCAAACACATGATGGATCTGGACCAAATTTGGTATGAATACTCAATATGCCCAAATGTGGACACTGGTGGAGTTTGGGGATAATAGATCTTGACATTTGGGAGTTGTAGTTGCTGGGATTTATAGTTAACCTACAATCAAAGAGCATTCTGAACCCCACCAATGATACAACTGGGCCAAACTTCCCACACAGAACCCCCACGACCAACAGAAAATACTGTGTTTTCTGATGGTCTTTGGTGACCCCTCTGACACCCCCCTTGTGATCCCTCCAAGGGTCCCGACCCCCAGGTTGAGAAACGCTGCTCTAGAGTGGCAGTTTAGTTCTGCAGTGGGTTAAAGCAATGGGAGAAAAGGGGCTTTGAGGAGGCTGTGTTCTTATCTGCCTTTATTTATCATGTTAGGAGCGAACCAAACAGTTGTATTGCTTTAAAAAAATAAAAATAAAACAAACCCAAAGTTTAGAAAGTTGGCATTCTATTAAATGTCTTTTCACCAGGAGCTGGCCACTTGAAGTGCATCTAGTGTGCTATAAGAAGGTCGTCCATTGTGCATACGGGCTCAGGCTGCATTGTAATAGTTGGTCAGTGGTTTGCTCTTCTCCACACTCGCATTTCATGGACTCCACTTTGTAGCCCCATTTCTTAAGGTTGGCTCTGCATCTCGTGCCAGAGCGCAGTCTGTTCAGTACCTTCCAAGTTGCCCAGTTTTCTGTGTGCCCAGGAGGGAGTCTCTCATTTTGTACCTGCCATTGATTGAGGTTCTGGCTTTTAGCCTGCCACTTTTGGACTCTCGCTTGCTGAGGTATTCCAGCACCTGTCTCTGTAGATCTTAGAAAACTATTTCTTGATTTAAGTCATTGACATGCTGGCTGATATACAAATAGGGAATGGGCCGGAGATGTCACTGCCTTGGTCCTTTCACTATTGGATGCTACTTCCCAGCGGATGTCAGGTGGTGCAATACCAGCTATACAGTGCAATTTCTCCAGTGGTCTAGGGTGCAGACACCCCATGATAATGCGGCATGTCTCATTAAGAGCCACATTCACTTTTCTCTGCCTTGAAACTGCAGCATATGATCAGTGTAGGCTCGTACAGTGCAGTTATATGGCAGTGTAGATGAAGCCAGAGGCGAGGCAGCTACTCTGGAAAGACTCTGGCCTTATCACACTTTCAGTGGAAAAATCCACTTAAAATCCGGTTTTAGGTTTAGGGAGGAGCCTTAAACAGCCCCAGTTAACTACAAACCCCAGAATTCTTCAGGAGGTAGAAACAGAATTTTAAGTGGATTTTTTCTCTAGTGTGATGAAGTTCTTGAATGCATCAAGGCTGTAGAATAGCAATGGGCAAACTTTGTCCCTCCAGGTGTTTGGGGACTTCAACTCCCACTGTTAGGAATTGTAGGAGTTGAAGCCCAAAACACCTGGAAGGCCAAAGCTTGCCTATGCCTGTTGTAGAAGCAAGGCAGCCTGAACTGCCCTGGCTCAATGCTAGGGGATGGTAAGAGTTGCACTGTGAAGCTGTAAGGCCATCAAGGTGGCCAATTGCAGCATTCACACCTACCTGGAGCAGATAAGAGTTCTTTCTCCCACCCTGGGCATTCCACAGATACATAAACCCCACTTGCCCAGTTTCCAACAGACCTCACAACCTCTGAGGATGCCTGCCATAGGTGCAGGCGAAACGTCAGGAGAGAGTGCTTCTGGAACATGGCCATACAGCCCGGAAAACTCACAGCAACCCAGTGATTCCGGCCAGGGAAGCCTTCGACAATACATAGTTGCACTGTGGCTTGGAGGAAAAGGTGAAAGGCCTTGGAAAACTACAGCTCCCAAGATTATATAGCATTGAACCAGGACAGCGAAAAGAGGTGTCCAATGGAATCCTGGGAGTTGTAGTTTAGTGAGGCAGTAGCACTCTTTGGAAGAAAAAGGCAACCCTCACGATCCCATAGCATCGTGCCAGGCAGGGCCGTAGCCAGGATTTTGTTTCGGGGGGGCTGAGACTGGGTGGAAGAGGGTCTACCCTAGTAAACCTTTTGTATTGTTATCCCAATAACCCCATTAATGTGGGATATAATGAGCATGGTGATCAGATCATGATATGAATAAACATAACAGTTTAAATAATGTACCAGTAAGGCCTTTTCACGGACCACACTGAGAATTTCGGGGGGCCACATGCCTGGTGCCAGGGCATCTCAATAGTATAGACGCACCTTTAAAGGCCTCCCGCCTTGGCCCCTGCCCATTGATAAAGCCAGGCGCGGGTCTTAAAGGCGCCGCTGCCCCTTTTACTCCAAAATGGCACGCGGTGGGAGGATTGCACCACGAAGGTTGCACTTCCTAAACCCTTTCTCTTGGAAAAGGGAAGGTAATCCAATCACCTGGCTGAGTGGAGAGGGAGGCGAAAGAAAGGGATCAGTCGCTGGATTATCCCCATCGGAGGCTGTGGGGACAAATCTCAGCCTTCCCTCTCCCTGATCTTTTGCAAAGGTGCCAACCTTCAAGCAAAGGCTGCTTCCCGCTCCTTCCCAGTCCTCTTTCGAGTCGCCTGCACTGTTGGATTAGTGCAGTTTGATACCACTTGAACTGCCATGGCTCAAAGCTGTGGAATCATGAAAGTTGGAATTGTAGGAGGCCTTCAGCCTTCTCTGCCGAAAAGTGCTGGCGCCTCACCAAACTGCAAATCTAAAAATTCCATAGCATTGGGCTGCGGAGTCAATGCAGCGTCCAACTGTGTTCATTTCACAGTGTGGAAGCCACAACTCTGACACAGAAGGAGCAAAAGGAAATGCTAATTGGGTGGCTGTGAGTTTTCCGGGCAGTATGGCCATGTTCCAGAAGCACTCTCTCCTGACGTTTCACCCACATCTATGGCAGGCACCCTCAGAGGTTGTGAAGTCTGTTAGAAATAGGAAAGTGGGTTTTATATATTTGTGGAATGTCCAGGGTGGAAGAAAGAACTCTTTTCTGCTAATGTCAATTCCATATGATTGTAATTAGGGCCCCTTCCACACAACTGAACAACATCCCATATTATCTTCTTTGAACTGGGATATATGGCCGTGTGGACTCAGATATCCCAGTTCAAAGCAGATATTGTGGGGTTTTCTGCCTTGATAATCTGGGTAATATGGCTATGTGGAAGGGCCCACAGTCAGCTCTCCACCTTCACTGGGGTTAAGGATGCAAGATCCGGCAAAAGTGAAAAATATAAACAATGCTATTTTTTTCAACCAGGTTCCCTTCTACACTACCATACGATCCATATTATCTGCTTTGAACTGAATTATATGAGTCTACATTGCCATATAATCCACTAGCAATCAGATAATCTGGATTTTATATGGCAGTTTAGAAGGGGCCTAGATCCTTCAGTGAGACACTATGGTCAATTTCCAGCAGACACACCGAAGAACCTAGAGTTTCCTAAAGAGAACATTTCAATGAACCCTATGGGTCAAACTGGCTGGGATTTCTTGGAGCTGAAGTTCAAAACACCCGAAAACTAAACTTTCAGAATCTCTGATATTAAGTATCAAAAGAGTTTTCCTACCATATAGTTTCATAACATAAGCAGGTGAATCTAACAAGGCAAAGGTAGAATACCACCACTGGAAGAATATAAACTGAAATGTAATTTCTAATGTCATCCTTATAGTTCTCAATTCATTCTGCATTATAAAAAATAAGAATACTGTTGTTTTTGTTGCTATCTGATATCATGCCTGAGTATCTAAGCCACGGTGGTGCAATGGGTTACACTCTTGGGCCAGCTGAACTGCTAATCTGAAGGTCAGCAGTTCAAATCCATGAGATGGGGTGAGCTCCCATCTGTCAGCTCCAGCTTCCCATGCAGGGACATGAGAGAAGCCTCCCACAGGATAGTAACTCATCCCTTGGGCAATGTGCAGACAGCCAATTTTCTCACACCAGAAGCGACTTGCAGTTTCTCAAGTTGCTTCTGACACGCTAAAAAAAACCTAAGCTAATAGTCCTCCAGGTATCTTCTACTTTGGGGTAATTTCACCAATTACAACAACAGGGCCAAAGAAGCATCTTGAAGTTCGTGATTGAGCAATGTGATCTATAAATCACACACAATCACATTTTTCTTAGTATAGACTGTAGGACAAACACCATCTGTTTTGAAAAGAAGGCACCTGCAATGCTTCCATGTTTTATAGTTCATGCTGTCTTCCTGTTGAAATGGAGGGGTGCAGGGCCGTAGCCAGGATTTTGATTGGGGGGCTGAGTTTGGTTTGGGGGGGGGGGCTGAGACTGGGTGGAAGAGGGTCTACCCTAGCAAACCTTTTGTATTGTTATCCCAATAACCCCATTAATGTGGGATATAATGAGCATGGTGATCAGATCATGATATGAATAAACATAACAGTTTAAATAATGTACCAGTAAGGCCTTTTCGTGGACCACCCTGAGAATTTCGGGGGAGGGGGCTGAAGCCCCCTTAGCCCCCCCTGGCTACATGCCTGGAGGGGTGGTGAAGTTCTGTTCATTCCAGATGTGCTCTTTGACTGCAATAAGATAGAATAAGATTTATTTCCCACCCATGAATCTTAGCTTTGAAGTCAGGTTTAGAAACTTCATCCCAATCCTGTGCATGCTTCCCCAGGAATATTGCTTAGGTGAGCTTGAACTGACTCATAAAGGCCTATTTTAGTTGCAATGCTTGTACAGTTTTTTGAGCTTTGTTGTTGTTGTTGTTGTGCATTTAGGCCCTTTCTGATTATAGCAACCTCATATGGAGCTGGTCATGTTTAGCCTCCAGAAGAGGAGGCTGAGAGAAGACATGATGGGGGCCACGTAGAAAGATGTGAGGGGAATCATAAGGAGGAGGGAGCAAACTTGCATTCTGCTGCCCTGGAGACTAGGATGCAGAACAATGGCTTCAAACTACAGGAAAGGAGATTCCACCTGAACATGAGGAAGAACTTCCTGACTGTGAGAGCTGTTCAGAAGGGTAACTCTTTGCCCCAGAGTGTGGTGGTGGCTCCTTCTTTGAAGGTTTTTTGAAACAGAAACTGGATGGCCATCTGTCGGGGGTGCGTTGAATGCAATTTTCTTGCTTCTTGGCATGGGGTGGACTGGATGGTCCACAAGATCTCTTCCAACTCTATGTTTTATGATTCATCACAGAGTGTTCTTGTCAAGATATTGTCTAGACCAGTGTTTTTCAACCTTTTTTGAGCCGCAGCACATTTTTTACATTTACAAAATCCTGGGGCACACCACCAACCAAAATGACACAAAATGACACTCTAACACAGTAATACATATAGTTAATATATTTTAAAATGTATTTATACACTCAGTGTGAAATCTGGGCCTGATTCGATGAACACAACATAGATATCCTGGCAGGAATGGCAGAAAGACACACACAAAGGTCTTGCTCAACAGCTGGGAGTTATAGTTCACCAGCAATCAAAGAGCATTCTGAACTCCACCAATGATGGAATGGAATCAAACTTCCCACACAGAACTACCATAACCAAGAGAAAATACTATAAGGGTTTGGTGGGCATTGACCTTGAGTTTTGGAGTTGTAGTTCACCTATATCCAGAGAGCACTGTGGAGGGGAGGGAGGAAGACGTGGGGTGAGTCTGCGCAGTAGCGCCCACACGGGCCACATCTCCCCCCCCCTCCCACAGAAGCGGCAGCGTGAGCAAAGCGAGGCAAAGCAAGCAGAGCAAGGCTGGGAAGAAGGGAGCCCGAGTGGAGAAAAAAAGGTGTTCGGCAGGAGGGGGAAGAAAGGATATTGGAGGTTCCAATTTCCCACGGCACACCTGATGATCGCTCACGGCACACTGGTTGGGAAACACTGGTCTAAACAAGACCAAACTATAAGCAGAAGGAGCTATAAGAGTCTTCCCCTTTCTTCTCATTCAACTGAACTCCTTCCTGTTCCAATAAATACCCTTCATTGCTCCACACATTATGTATATGATAGTTATTATGATGTTGATGTCTTACACAACTTTAAAAAATACCTGGTTTCATGGCATTGCAGGTGGCAGATGGCAGATTCCCAGTGCTTTGGTGTGTTTGCCCTCCTGGAGTCAGGTATATCTTTCCAACAGTGAAGCTATGTTTTCATTCAGAGATTTTATGAATGGCAAAGGTCTGAACTCTTCATGCCCACGAGAGGGAGCAGTGAATTGGTTGGCCTTGAATACTATTCGAGGATTGAAAAAAACATTTCAGAACGTTTGGGGGAACTAGAAAAAAATGGGTTGCTGTGAGTTTTCCGGGCTGTATGGCTATTTTCCAGAAGCATTCTCTCCTGACATTTCACCCACATCTATGGCAGGCATCATCAGAGGTTGTGAGGTCTGCTAGAAATTAGGCGAGTGAGGTTTATATATATGTGGAATGTCCAGGGTGGGAGAAAGAACTCTTGTCTGTTTGAGGTAGATGTGAATGTTGCAATTGACAACTTTGATTATAATTGAATGGCCTTGCAGCTTCAAAGACTGTCTGCTTCCTGCCTATCTATGCACAGCAGCAAGGATAGTGTATGCAAGAAATTGGAAATAAGTGCCTAGGATAGAAGATTGGCAATACAAGATATTAGAAATACTGACTATGGACAGACTTACATATTGGATAACACCCAACCAAGGATTACCTAAAAAACAGATAAATTGGGACTCAGTACAAGTCTATTTTAACAATCTAAAGTAAAATTAAGAATACAGTAGAAGAAAAGTGGATATTAGAGGAGAAGTTTTTCAAGATTTTCAATGGACAGCCTGGAGTTTGTAATGTAATATAATGTAAGAAGGTATACAGAAAAACAAAAACAACCAAAAATTGCTCTGTGATGGAAGTCACAGACCAATTTTTTAAATTATTATTATTATTTTCTCTTTTTTCCTCTTTCTTCAGTTTCCCACTTTCTTTTTATGTATTGTTCCCCACTTTTTACATATAAGAAAAAAACCCTAATAATCCTTAATATTTTTTTAAAAAAAGAAAACATGCAAATGTGAGTAGATCAATAGGTACCACTCCAGCAGGAAGGTAACAGTGCTCCATGCAGTCATGCTGGCCACATGACCTTGGAGATGTCTACGGACAACGCCGGCTCTTCGGCTTAAAAATGGAGATGAGCACCAACCCCCAGCGTTGGACATGACTGGACTTAATGTCAGGGGAAAACCTTTACCTTACTTTCTTTGTTTACTGCATTTCCATCTGGCCAAAGGTAGTTGATGTTTTGGGGGCAGTCCAGACAATAGTGACCCATCTTTCCATTATAGAACTTATTTTTGTATTTATTGGTGTACTGAACACAAACCACACTGTTTTTCTTTTGTTTGTTTTTGCTATAGGACAGTGTTAGTTGTCCCCATCTGGGCTAGCATTGCAATATCAGATATGCATGATATGAATGAACAAAGCCCGGGGAGTAGGCTGGCTGCAGGAGATAATAGTTTGGGTTTATCCAAATTGCTTGATTTCACTTCCTCTCTTCTTCTTCTTTTTTTTTTAAAAGTGTATTCTAGAAATGTACTAGGGAAAACAGATGCCTCAAATTGGATTCTAAACTTGAAGTAATTTTTTAAAAAGCACCTTTAATGGGTGCAAATTGATTCCACATTTAACACAGATGTTGTTTTTTTCATGTCAGGAGCAACTTGAGAAACTGCAAGTCACTTTTGGTGTGAGAGAATTGGCCATCTGCAAGGATGTTGCATAGGGATGCCCAGATGTTTGATGTTTTACCATCCTTGTGAGAGGCTTCTCTCATGGCCCCTGCATAAAGAGCTGGAGCTGACAGAGGGAGCTCATCCGTGCTCTCCCCAGATTCCAACCTGCGACCTGTCAGTCTTCATTCCTGCTGGCACAAGGGTTTAACCCACGGCACCACCAGGGGCTCCCAGATTATACATTAACTTGATTTATATATGATATATATGGTATATTGCAAAACTTTGTCTTTTGATACATAACAAGAAAACTTCCTCAATATTTTATTATAAGACACTCATATTTCCATCATTTACATATTGCTATGGTATTTTTATGAGTTGTTCAGACTGTAATTACTATAAACCTTGGGTACTTATGTTTATATTGTAAATTATATTAAAAACAATCCCCGTTGTTAGATTTCTTAGACTTTGGAAGCATTAATCAGAGCCAAAAAGGGGAGAATAGGAAATGATTCTATCATGTATCTGGAATTCCATATAATTCCAACCAATCACCAAACAGACTTTTTTCATAAAACCATGTGAAAATACTTGGTCATATTAAGGGGCTGGTTTATAACTGTCTTAGTGTCTTATGTTGAATTAGCAATGTAATGTTTCTGTTCTGCTAAACATGGATGTGTGCTTTTGCAGAGAATTAAAAATGTGTATGTTCCTCTGTGCTTTTGATTAGATGGCTCCCCAGGAAATTTCAGCTCCCAGCTATGACCTAAAATGTACTCCTGCACTTTTCTACTGTTCTCTGCCCCAGAGATATAATGCTGCACCCTATATTGCCCTTTATCCCTAATTTTGTCATCTAGTATTTCCATTTTATCCATTAGCCCTGTCCTCACAATGGATTTGCACCAGCCTGCCCTCCCGCCTGAGACCAAAAGCTGCTACTATTTCAAGCCAATGGTTGTTGCTCAATAGTTGTTTTTATACTGTGTTATGTATCTGTTTGTTTTATATTGTTTATTATGCCATTTTATAAATTTTTATGTGTTATATTTTAACTATGTTGATCGGACTTGTCCCCATGTTAGCTGCCCTGAGTCCCTTTGGGGAGATGGAGGCGAGATACAAAAATAAAGTTATTATTGTTGTTATTATCTTAATGATGTTTGTTTTAATTGGCTTTTAATTCTTTAATTATGTAATCTCACTTTAACTTTTGTATCGTGTAAATTTTAATGATGTGCTTTTAAAATTTATTGCAAGCCACTTTGAGTCCTGAAGTGAGATCAAAATATATTTATTTCGATATAGGACAGCAACTTATCAGGTCTTTGTGATATGGGATGTTTTTGCTAAGATCAAATTGAAAAGTCTGAATTAATGTTTACTCAAATCAGAAAACATCTGCTTTTATTTGGAGCACTAAAGCTCCTTAATTTCTTGGTTGTTGTGGGAGTGTTTTGGTGTGTTTTGTATGCTAATGCATATAACCTATTGTTCCGATACCATATTTCATTACATTATAATTGCCAACATTTGTAATAATTGCGTACCCATTTTTGGGTTGCCAAAACTGGTATTTTAATACTCCTGGAATAATAGTTGCATCCCTGATTTAGACAGCCTTCCCAGTGTAAACATTCTAGCATTCCCTTCCACATGTCTTGCTGTCTTACCCTAAACAGCTTTACCTGTTTACCTGCCCCCTTTCAGTAAGGGTGCTTCACTCGCTTCCCCTCCACTGACTGACACTTCACTCACACATTTGAACACCCATCCATCCTTTGATCCATCCACCCACTGTTTCACTCAATGCATGTTCACCCACCCACCCACTCACCCACCCACCCACTCACTCACTCACATTCTCATCCATCCACTTGTGCACCTCCTTTTCAGACATGGCACTTCATGAGGCATCATGGCTGAAAGTGGGTAGGATGGATGGGCATGTGAATGAGTTAGTGGGTGGATGGGTATGTGAGCATGCATGCTAGCAAGTAAATGAGTGAATGAAGTGGGTGGGCAGATGGATGGGCAAGTGATGTGTCTTTGCCGAAAGGGGTACAGCTGTTTCGGGCAGGGCAAGAAGACACATAGAAGGAAACACTAGATTTTTTTATAGTGGAGAGGCTGTGTGTTGGTCAGAATTTCTTGGTCATCTGTATCTGTATACCTTAATAAAGCGGAATTTTTGTATGTGTGCGGGGGGCAGAAGGGCGGATATGTGGCAGCTATTTTCATAAAGTCCTTTGATTGGCCAGCCTCGCCACTCCAAAATTCTAAGGCACCAGACAGAGGGCATTGATTGCCACTGATTAGCCAGCATCCCAGAATCCAGGCCTCTACATTCAAACAACAGGATTTGGATATGTGGCAGCTATTTGCATAAAGTCCTTTGATTGGCCAGCCTCACCACTCCAAAATTCTAAGGCACCAGACAGAGGGCATTGATTGCCACTGATTAGCCAGCATCCCAGAATCCAGGCCTCTACATTCAAACAACAGGATTTGGATATGTGGCAGCTATTTGCATAAAGTCCTTTGATTGGCCAGCCTCGCTACTCCAAAATTCTAAGGCACCAGACAGAGGGCATTGATTGCCACTGATTAGCCAGCATCCCAGAATCCAGGCCTCTACATTCAAACAACAGGATTTGGATATGTGGCAGCTATTTGCATAAAGTCCTTTGATTGGCCAGCCTCGCCACTCCAAAATTCTAAGGCACCAGACAGAGGGCATTGATTGCCACTGATTAGCCAGCATCCCAGAATCCAGGCCTCTACATTCAAACAACAGGATTTGGATATGTGGCAGCTATTTGCATAAAGTCCTTTGATTGGCCAGCCTCGCCACTCCAAAATTCTAAGGCACCAGACAGAGGGCATTGATTGCCACTGATTAGCCAGCATCCCAGAAACCAGGCCCAAAATTTACAGTAAGGCTTCATTAACTTGATTTTCCTGACTAGGCCTCAGTTAATGGGACATTGCGTATGGCCAGGCCCCAAAAGAGAGTTTAGGACAGGATGGGCCACGAATGATGGGATTTGCAGTACCTTCACCCAACTAACTTCCCAGAAAACACTGTAGCCCCTACAAATCACAAACCAGGCCCAAAATTTACAGTACAACTTCATTAACTTGATTTCCCTGACTAGGCCTCAGTTAATGGGACATTGTGTATGGCCTGAATTAACAGTAACCAACCTTGGCACACTGAGCCCCTATGACCCATAATTCATTCTACTGCAGTTTGGAGTAGGGAGGACCATGGATGATGGGACTTGAAGTACCATCACAGGTTATGAAATTTGTAGTACTTTCAAACTCTTCATTCCCCACAGACCAAGGCGGCCCTGAACCACAATACCAAACTTGGCACACAGTACCTCCATGACCCACACTCCATCCTACTGCAGTTTAGAGGAGGATGGACCATGAAGGATGGGATTTCAAGTACCTCCATTCACTTCCCAAGCCCGCTGCGACCCTCATCCAGTGCATAATCATGACCACACTTGGCACAAAAAGCCCCCATGACCCAATGGACGTCTTGATGCAGTTCAGAGGGTGGACCACGGATGATGGGACTTGAAGTACCTCCACTCATTTCACCAGACCATTGCCAACCTCATCCAAACACTGATCAAGACCAAACTTGGCACACAGAGCCCCCATGACTCATTCTACATTCTGGTGCAGTATTTAGGAGGATGGACCATGAATGATGGGACTTGAAGTACCTCTACTCACTTCCCAACACTGCTGCGACCCTCATTCAATGACTAATGAAGACCAAACTTGGCACACAAAGCCCTCATGACCCACTCTACACCCTGGTGCTGTTTGGAGGGGGATGGACCATGGATGACGGGACTTGAAGTACCTTCACTCACCTTCTGAGACTACTGCGACCCTCATCCAATGAATGATCAACACCAAACGTGGCACTAAGAGCCCCCATGACCCACTCTACATCCTGGTGCTGTTGGGAGGGGGATGGACCATGGCCAATGGGACTTGCAGTAGCTTCACTAACTTCCTGAGACCACTGCAAGCCACATACACATCTAATAGGAACCAACCTTGGCACACAATGCCTTCCTCAAATAACCCGGGCACCGCCGGGTCCTCAGCTAGTAAGGAATAAATTCAGCAAGGTTCACTGGTACATATCACTGAGACGCTTTTTCCACATGCAATAATCACCCCCCCTTTTTGATAAAAAAAAGGATAAAATGCAATGATTATGTGATGAAATACAGCAATTAACAATACATGGCATTGAAATTTTGCTGGAATTGTAAGCCACCTTGAGTCCCATTGGGTGAGAAAGGCAGGGCAGAAATGAAGTAAACAAACAAACAAACAAACAAATAAATTATGGGGTTTCATTGATGTGAATCCTAAATTGACCCTCTAAATAAAAGAGATTTACCTGGTGTGTTTATTCACCAGGCAACCGTTGATTCAGTGGATGTTCTCCAATTGGGACTAACCAAGTTGATAGAGGCTACTTACTGACTTGAATTTTCAAAAATGGATATATAACCCAGTGTATTTAATGGCAATATACTAACATTATATGCTTCACCAGTAACAATACTAATGTGCAATTGTTAAGTCTCTTCAGCGCAGTATAAAGGATTCTGTGCAAATTTTTATATGCTTACTTAAGAAAATTAAGATGGGGTCTAATTTTAGTGGACTTGATTAGGATTAGACTGCAAATAAAGGAAGGATAGCTCTCTAGAAATGTTCTAGGTCTTCCAGAAAACTATATGGTAACTTCTGGCAGAAGTCGTTCATCTACTATAAGTTCAGGACCCTGTCCTCCCAAGATCCTTCAGACATATATACTGCAAGAAGCTAGTCCTTATAATGCCTGGACCAGTCTAATCCTAGTTCTGATTCTTGCTGACTATGACATTATGTATGGCCTTCAGTGAATCATGCTCCTTCAGCTGAAATTGTCATATGGCATTCACACCACCACTAGTACATTTAGATGTTACAAAGAAATGTCAATTATGTTTTGGCATCCTTCATTTCTCTTAAGAGACATTTTCAGAGAAACATTTGGGAGAGATACAGGTTGGTAGCAGCAATCGTGTTCCATATAATATCAAGAGAGATTCCAAGACATTGACTATTCTTTTTGGCAGCTCCTAATTCAAGGGCATACAGCAAATTTCACTGCATGATTCCAAATACCCGCAATGACAATAGAGTAAAGTCTATAGGACTTGATAAAAGAAAAAATATTTAAAATGTTGTACAAAACAGGGCAAGGGTGGGGGCGAGGAAATGCAAGGTAAAATTATCTATTTAATTTCTGTTTAAGAGCTCAGCATTACAAATAGATAGCTATCTTTCTGCCGGGTGCATTTCCTTAAAGTGCTTATTCATTGCAAACGGACGGCTGCATCATTTGTCTGGTGTATCCCTGGAGCATTTTGTACATTGTGTTTATGGCTTAATGCAAAGATATTGATCCACGATCTTATTTAGTGAATGGGAGACAAGCATTAATGCCTGGCATTTCCTTCGAAACATAAACCTTTAACTGACATTTTCTTTTCATGTTTGAGCATTTGAAAGAGCGGTAATGAACCTAAAGGAAGAGAGGAAGATAATAATGCATCTAAGGAAGGAAAGGGCTTAATTATCTCTATCAGCAACTTGCTCTTTGAGTGGCCTTGGAAGATAATCTCTCTTGAAATTGACAGAGTTGTCTTCAGCGCCAGTCAGCCAGTATTTGGCTTCTTTCACCTTCTGGAGCCCTGTCAAGTTCAAATAGGTTTCAACATAGTCAGTACATTGGAGCCTCTTACAGTGACACATTTAAGGCCATAAAGAGGATGACAGTGATCTCTGCATTGTTCTGTGAACATTTGCTATTCTTCCTGTCCCAGCCTTTAAATGCGTCCATGGGCAGATCTACACTGATCTGCTATCCCAGGACTGATGTGGGGTGGCTTATACTGAATCAGTCCCAGGATGTTTCCCATAGGCACTCTACCAGCCACAAGCAGCTGTGACATCACCATTATTGTCCCCTCCTGTTCTCCGTGTCCCTGCAGTCTCTGGTTGTGACATGGGTCCTAAGGGTGGGCCATCACCTGTAATGATATTTTCTATGGGGATGGGCTGATCCCTTCCTGATTGCCTCATTGACTTGGCCAATGTCACTACAGCCTTGATATTATTGTCATTGTTGGTCCTGAAAAGGTCTGTTGGTTGGTTTGCTTGTTTAGTTGCATGCTACAAGTCACTTCTGATCACTTATGGAGTGAGATAATCAGCCGTCTACAAAGAGGTTGCTTAGATGTCTTGCAATCCTTCGGGGAGGCTTCTCTCATGCCCAGTGTGGAACACATCTCACTATGCTAAAACAATGGATGTGGCTCTTAATGAGACATGCTGATTTATCACAGGGTGTCTGCACCCTACACCACTGGAGAAATTACACTGTTTAGCTGGTATTGCACCACCTGACATCTGTCAGGAAGTAGCAACCAATAGTGAAAGGACCAAGGCAGTGACATCTCCGGCTCATTCCCTGTTTGTATATCAGCCAGCACGCCAATCACTGAAATAAAAAAATAACTTCCTAATATCTACAGAGATACTTGTATGAACATTTCAGTGAGTGAGAGTCCAAAAGTGGCAGGCTAAAACCCAGAACCTCAATCAATGGCTGATGCCGAATGAGAGACTCCCTCCTGGCACACAGAAAACTGGGCGACTTGGAAGGCGCTGAACAGACGGTGCTCTGGCACCACGAGATGCAGAGCCAACCTTAAGAAATGGGGCTACAAAGTGGAATCCATGACATGTGAGTGAGGAGTAGAGCAAACCACTGACCACCTACTACAATGCAAACTGAGCCCTGCCACATGCACAGTGGAGGACTTTCTTATAGTCACAACAAAGGCACTCCAAGTGGCCAGCTACTGGTCAAAGGACATTTAATAGAATGCCAAGTTTGAAAACTTTGGGTTTTTTGGGTTTTTTTTTGTAAAACAAAAAATACAATACAACTGTTTGGTTCACTCCTAACATGATAAATAAAGAAATACTTTAGCCATTTCAAGGCTGGAGACTGCTGTTACATGGAGAACGGGAGGGAATGGTAAGTGCCATCCCATGTCCCCCAGGCCATTCCAGCTTAGATAAAATGGGAGGGCAATGAAAACAGTTGTGGCCAGTTCCATCTCGGAATACAGCCCAACTGTTACATGGGCTCAGAGTTGAGGGATACTCCCAATTCTGCGCCACAGATTGGACTCTCCTCCCCTGGCTTTGGTTAACATGGGCCAAGACCTGCAAGGTTCAATATCTGCATTATTTCAGTCCTGTCACCATCACAGGTTCTCATGGTGAGGATATGAGTGAGAATCTTCTCACTTTTGTGATTGCTAATCCAGCAGAGTTGCCTGCAGAGCTTGGAACTTTGTTTATTTAACAGAACAAGGCTTGTGCTGTTTAAAATTGTAACTAGCTTCATTTCATATAAACTGCAGTCTAATGAAGTATGCTACGATCCATAGACACTTGCAGCAAATAAAACATATTGGTCTTTGAAGAGGTCAGAAGACTGTTTTGTTGTACTGCCCCCTCCATATTTTTTACAAGACATAATATGTTGAGTATTGCTTGTTTCTCAAAACAACATATTACTCATTATTTGATATTTGTAAATGATGTGTTACATGTTTCAAGATGTCACTTTCTGTTACTTTGTAGTTGTAATAGCTTGCTAAAAAAATCCCCAAACACCTAAAACTGAAAAATGGACAGCTCCCGAACTATCCAAACCTAATGTTTAGAAGTAATGTATTAATTATCATTTCTTCTGGGGGCAAGGGCGCCACATTATTTTTTCAAAGTGGTGTATTCAACATCATTATTATTTATGTCCCATTACTTCCAGACTCTGGGAACTGCCATCACATCTGATTGAAGAGATGAATGCAGGGCAGGATACCATGGTTCAACCCAAACTTTCAGTTCAACTATGCTGAATGTCTTACTTCTTAAAAGTGCTAGGAAATGTGGAAAGCTGCAATAGCAACTTTTATCCAAGAATTCCTTTTCCGATCCATTGTCTGTCTCCGTCTCTTGGCTTCTCTGAGGCAAAAAATAGAATCTGGTTTGGAACAGCAGGTAAAGGCAAAGCAAGCAAAATATGCCTGAGAAAATATGAAAACAAATGAAACCACATTTTTTAAAGTTCTGTAATCTCTTTCTTCTTCCCGAAGTCACACTGCAAGTGGATGTGACTAAAATCAAATTTTAGATCCCTGCATGGCAGAATGGGGTTGGACTGGATGGTCCTTGTGGTCTCTTCCAACTCTATGATTCTATATTGTTGTTGTGTTTCTTCACATTTCTTTCTGAGGTGAATCTATCTCAGAATTTAATTGACAAGATATGTCCAGAGCATGTTGGTCTTTGCCTTTAGGATCAGAGAATGTGGCTTGCTTGAAGTTACCCATTGGGTTTCCATAGCCAAGCAGGACCTCTAGTGTTGTAACCCAATGTTCAAACCATTGCACCATGCTGGCCAATTTAAAGGCACATACTTTTCTTGAAGGTGTCTACTTTGCTTGCTTGCTTGCTTCCTTCTTTTCTGCCATCCATCAATCCCCTGAAGTCTGGAGCTTTTCAAAGTCTTTGTGGTATGTTGTCTTCTCAAGAGATGCACTGAGAGAAATACAAACAGGATGTCTCTTCCTGTTCTTCCTATCTTCCCCTTTTCACACCTTTCATTTTGTTGGAATGATAGGCAAACTTGAGCTCAATTCAATGGATCCCCCCTTTTGACAGTTCTGTTTCCCCAGTGGCTTTTCCACCCACCCCCGCCCATGCCCTCATTTGGCTTGCCAGTTGGGCACCTTCCTGCCTTGAATAAACCCACATTCCTTGGTTATTCAAGGCTGGTCATTAGCACCCTGGTCTCTCTCCCTCTCCATCCCCCAACCCACCCTCTTTCCCTCTCCCCTCCTGGAATTATGAATGAAAAGCCTTGTTGTTCTTTACAAATAACTCCGGGTCCCTCAGTCAGTCAAATTCAAATGGGAAGTGACTGCTGGACAAAGAGGCCCGAATGATGGACAGGCTGCTCAGCAAGTCATCAGTGTTCAACAGGAAGTTGTGTGTGTGCCTGCGGGTGCGTTGTGTGTTTTAAAGGCACAATATAGGTACTGCTGCTTGGGCGGTGCTCCTCTGGTCAGGGCTGCTTGAGCAAAGGGAGGTGTAGGAAGAAAGGCATTCCTTCTCTCCGCTTCTCTCTCCACCCCTGCTACCAGATAAGAAAGGGGCAATGAAAAAGCATCAGCAATAAGATGCTAATAAGATGCCAAGTCAGTTCTGCCTGAACAGAACTTCTGAACCTTTCCATGGTAACACCTATATACCTTCTGCTCCCTAGTCATCCTTCTCTGAGCAGAGGCGGGACGGGAAAGGGGGAGCAGGGAGAGGCAGGCACCCCCATTGAGCCAGTTTTGAATGCAGAGTGGGTCACATCCTTGGAACAGCACACCCACCCGCTGAGTCTTTGCCATTGTCCTGGGGCCCCCTTTTCACAACAGGGGAAAAGGTAATTGACAGCTGGATTGTTTCGCCTGGACCCCTGTGGCTTTCAAATACTCCCAGGCCCCAGTCAAACCCGTTGTCAATAATAGCTGTCGGAGGTGATGAGTGTAGAAGGGGGCTGTTCAGGAAATGGGTTTTTGGACAGGCCTGAGTGACTTCTTCGGCACTGTGGGCTGCCACAAGTGGCTCCCTCCTCCTCTCCCCCCCTTTTCCAAACTCGCCTTCTAGCAATAAATCAAATTTATTTCCTGGACTATACAAGGAACAGCTGGTTATTTTTGCTAACATTTTTTTATAAAAAGCCTCTTTAAAAAAAACAAGCACAGGAAATCATGCATGCCAAAGTTTGGCCAAACAGTTTGGGTGATTTAGCAGTTGAGCATCCTCTCTCCCTCTCTTGCCTTCAGAAGTCTTTTTTATATATATAAAGGCCTGGCCAATTATTACTTTTTATCTCCTCCTTTTAATCAGGTCTCCTCTGACCGTTGCCTTGTCTATAATTCACCTCCTGTCTCCCACGCAGTGCAGGAAGCGAGTTGAGTAGTTTACAAAGAAAATTGACCACAGTCCCCCTGTTTTGGAGGGATCACATATTCCCCAAAGAGGAGTTGAGCTTGTCTGGTTTGTTGATTTAGTAGCCCATAAAATAAGGCATTTATGCAGTTCTGCAAGCTTGCATTGTTTGGATTCTCAGGCTGCTGCTATCACAAGCATGGAATATTCGGAGAAGCATCCCATCCACCTAGTGAAATCGATGAAGCTATGGACAAAAAATGTACTTTTTTTTTATAAAACCTCTCAAATCCTAACATCTGTTAGCTTGTGTGACAAGTGACTATACTGGTATGTGAAATCCTGGGAGATCTGATCAAAAAGTTTTTTTCACTCATGCTTGGCTTTGCCTGCTAGGTTCTGTTCACCTGCCTTAGGCAGTTGAAATCTACTTGATGAAGTATCTTATTCAAAGTAAGGGCAGAGGTCCATTTCACCCAAGCACAGTGATCTCCCCAGAGTTGCTATCTAATGGCCTTCAAAATAAAATGTCTGATGATTAATCAAAAGTAGCCAGTCCTTGACAGGCACAGCTGAAGTTCAGGAACTTTTTCACTCTGTGCTATTTTAGTGTCGTGATTCTACTTTAACTACCATCACTACATTCTATGGAGTTGTGGGAATTTTCAGTTTGTTGAGACATTAGAACTCTCTGTCCTAGCATGCTAAATTTTCCTCTGCAAATCCTAGCATTCCACTAGATCACATGTGTCAAATTTCAGGCCCAGGGATGGAATCTGCCCCTCTCCTCATGTCATTTTATGGAGCACTCCAAGTGTTGGGCTACAACTTCTGTATTCATCATCGTTAGATATCATGACTAGAGCTGGCTGGAGTTGGGATACAGGACCCTTCCACACTGCCCCTATGTCCCAGAATCTGATCCCAGACGATCTTCTTATCACAGTTTATGTGGCAGTGGAGACTCACATAATCCAGTGTAAAGCAAATAATCTGGGATCAGATCCTGGGATATAGAGGTAGTGTGGAAGGTGTCACAGTCACATCTGGAAAGCTGCATTTTGTTCTATTTAGTCAAGATAGGGAGATTTCAGTTTACATACAAGCCTTGTGGATCTGGTGCCTGACTTCAAAATATACATTCAAATTTAGTTTTGTTGACATTTGTAATCCTGTGTTTTTCATTGCATCACTCATCTTTTTTCTTAGTGCCCTGGTGGTGTAGTGGGTTGAAGTGCTGAGCTGCTGAACTTGCTGACCTGTAGCACAGCAGTTCTCGTTTGTGCCTGGAGGGCAGGGGACAGGACCTGGGGTCCCATTAGCATTAGAACCAGCTGTGCTAGAACAAGATTCAGAGGATGAGCTAGACGACTGGGGTGAAGGGCAGCTTTCCCCGCAAGGGCCTCTTTCGCCCACAGAGAGCTTGGCCTGGGAAGAAATGTGTTTTGGTCCTAGGGATGATTCAGATAACCAGGTGCAGTTAGATAGCGATTCGTGGAGTTATGAACATCCGGGAGGGAGATATTCCCAGGAGCCCCCTGAGGAAGATATGGAAGAAGGCGAATGGGAAACGACTAGGGAGGAGAGCTCTCAGAGAGATAGCAACACAGCTGGGGAAAGACAAGGCCGAACCTTTGATAGGAGACGGAACATAGAGTCTAGCAGAAGGGAATGGTCCAAGAGCATAGACCGGCCGAGGTCCGTGAGCAGCGATTGGAGACGCAGAAGCCTAGAGCGTCGGGGACCTCGGCCGAAGGATTAAGTATAGGATCCGTGGGAACGGATCCTCAGTGCTCCGGCCACGTCTCATCTGAATAGGTGTGAAGCGGAGTGGGACCACAAGCTGAGTTAGCTGTGGTCATCAAGCCTTGCCTTGCCTTGCCTTGTTTCCTGATCCGCATTGGTTGCGGAGCCTTGCCCTGGTTTCCTGATCTGCATCGGTTGCGGAGCCTTGCCAAGCTTTTGCCTATTTGCTACGTTATCTTAGACATTGATACTTCAAGCCTTTTGGATTATTTCATATTCTATTGGACTATATTCTTTGGAACTGTTTTTACATTCAATAAAGCAGTTAGCCTTTACTCTGTTTCTGTGTGTGTGATTAAGGGGCCGGCCAAGTCCGTGCATCGTGACATGACCAAAAGGTTGCAGGTTTGAATCCAGGGAGTAGCGTAAGCTCCCGCTGTTAGCACCAGTTTCTGTCAACCCAGCAGTTTGAAAACTTGCACATGTAAGTAGATCAGTAGGTACCACTCTGGTGGGAAGGTAACTGCGCTACATGCAGTCATGCTGGCCACATGACATTGGAGGTGTCTATGGACAACACCAGCTCTTCTGCTTAGAAATGGAGATGAACACCAACCTTTACCTTTACTTACCTGAAAACTCAAGAAGGAAATAGCAAAACCATAGGGGGATTTTTTTCCCCAGATATTGGAAAGTAAGGGTGAAAATAAGGCCCAATGGGGAAGTTTTCTCTCCCCCAGATAGTACTGATATGAACAATTTGTGGTCCTGTCTGACCTCATGCAGTTGTTAGGTTACGTAATTTGCAAAGCCATCTGACAGCAACATGTTGAGAGGTCTGCAGGTGCAGTTTTCCTTTTTGAGCTTCCCAATAGGTGAGAAGGAATAGGGAGAGAGAAAGAAAGAACAGAGAAGAAAAGGGGTTTAGCTTGCTTAATTTTGGCTCTGGACCCACCCATCATTGACATAAGCCCAAAGGGACCTGTTGATTCTAATGTAAGTGGAGTTATGCATTTTCTTCATGCTTTGGTCCAGACTTTGAAGGAGCTAGCTCTGGTGCTGTATGTACTGTATTTTCCGGTGTATAAGACAACTGGGTGTATAAGACGACGCCAACTTTTCCAGTTAAAATCTAGAGTTTGGGATATACTCGCCGTATAAGACTACCCCTCTTCCAACACACACGAAATAATTTTTTAAAGGCATCAGTTTTGATTTCAAGATGGTAATTTTCCTCTTACTGTACCTCCTTCTCTGCCTCTCAGATCTCGCACATGTGCACCTGTAGCACTTCACTGCAGTCTTCAGGAGCAAGATCTGACAGGCAGAGGAGGAGGTATAGTAATAGGATACAAGGGCAGGCCAGAAAGGTAAAAGAGGTGTGTTTTTCTGGGCCCAGAGCCAATCTATCTCTTTTTTCCATACCACGGGCACCCCAGACACCTGCAGCTTGCTCCACCCTTAACTTACACCTTCCCGGTTAGGCGCTCCTTCACCTCACCATTGGGACTGCATTAAGTCCATGAATCCTGATGAATGGATTTTCTTCTACCGTACTTGTACAGCGTTGCCCTTAATGCTTTCATACAGTCACTGCATATGGCAGGGACGCAGCCACAGCAACCACAGATTCTCCAATCCGGATAGGAAGTTTCAGCACCTGCTCTATAAGACGATTTCCAGCATATAAGATGACTCCTGGTGTATAAGTCGACTCCTGGCATATAAGACGACTCCTGGTGTATAAGTCGACCCCATATATAAGAGGACACCCGCATATAAGAATAACCCTGACTTTTGAGAAGATTTTCTTGGGTTAAAAAGTAGTCTTATATGCCAGAAAATATGGTATTTTGTTTTTGTTAATTTGTTTTTTCATGTCAGGAGGAACTTGAGAAACTGCAAGTCAGTTCTAGTGTTTTGGTGAAAAATGTTGAATATCTTGGTTAGGTTATTGAGCATTTAGACTGAAACCCAAATAAAGATCTACTTTTCCTCTGAAATGGAAGCAAGCAGACACTACTGTTTGAACTCTGGCATGTGATTGCTAATAGATTGCATACACCCCAAATATGTGGTCTACAGAGTAAAAAATGATGTCCATGCTTTCTTTGGCATTTGACAGGCATTTCCCATTATCAGATTCCACTAACAAGGAGAGAGAACCAAGATAACAAGTGTTCTAGCTGGGTTGAGTTATGAAACTGACAAGATTCGGTTATCTGATTAGATATTATGAAACTGACTAGAGATCAAACTTTCCCAGGTAAAATTATGACACTTCCATGTACAAATCTGCTACTTAGATACTGTTTTATAACCATGCTTGCCTGGAACTAAACTCAACTGAAACCCTCTTGCTATGTGCTGTAGGTACTTGTTGCTATTTTAAAGTCAGCATTCAATTATTTATATTGCAACTGAACTACTACAAAAGTACCAACTGCAAAATGGAAGGAGGATTTTTTAAACTTTAAAGCCAATGAGGGGCAAGCAGAGAAAGAAGAACACTTTCCACACATGTGACCATTATGGAGACAAGATACAGCAAGCTGGACAATCCTATCCATCTGTCTTTTCATCCACCTGTCTGTCAGTTCATCCATAAGTATCATGTTAGATGTCTGTGTTGTGCCTCAGGTGATGCAGCAGGTTAAATTGCTGAGCTGCTGAATTTGCTGACCGCAAGGTCGGCAGTTCAAATCTGGGGAGTGGAGTGAGCTCCCACTGTTAGCCCCAGCTTCTTCTTTTAATCTTAACAGTTCAAAAACATGCAAATGTGAGTAGATCAATAGGTACCACTTTGGTGGGAAAGTAACAGCACTCCATGCAGTCATGCCAGCCACATGACCTTGGAGGTGTCTAGTCTATGGATAATGTCAGCTCTTCAGCTTAGAAATGGAGATGAGCCCCACCCTCCCAGAGTTGGACATGACTAGACTTAATGTCAAGGGGAAACCTTTACCTTTATCTGTGTTGTGTCTCATCAGCTATCATTCCCTCTGTAATGAATTCAGTCAAAGAGCAATGCCTCCATTTGGAAGCCACCTAAGGTGAACCACTGGCTATGTGTTCAAACTACAGACTACAAGAAACTGCCTGCAGTTCCTACTTGCAAATATTACAGTGTATATATAAAAATAAAGACATTTGCTACAAATATTTCTGCCCTAACTCCCTAAGTTTCCAGCCTGATGTTGTTCCCGTGGGAGGAATATTATTAATTTATACACAGGAACCAGAACAAGACAATGTGCACTGGATACATTAATCTCCTGTTTGTGTAAATTATTGGATCATAGTGTGCCAGGAGTTGCTTTAAACTGGTTCCACTGCTTTTGTTTTGTATTTGCTGTCCACAGAAAATTGAAGTTGTCTTCTTCTCCATATTTCACAGGTGCATTATGGCTTTATATTTGTAGGGGGGGGGGAGTTTCCAAAAGAAATAGCTGTGTTATTTTTGAACCCCCCCCCCCCAAACCCACAATGGCACCATGCTCCCTCTGCTGGCTCAACAGTAACAACAAATCAATGAAACCTCGATTCTCTCAATAGATACTGAATATGTTTGTTTTGGAAACAATCCTTTTAGGATTGAAACCTTTAACTGATTTAACAAATCTGTGGAATATCCCTTTGATCATATAAGGCAGTGTTTCTCAACCTTCCGGTTGCCGCGACCCCTTAACACAGCTCCTCATGTTGCGGTGACCCCCAACTATAAAATTATTTTTGTTGCTACTTCATAGCTGTAATTTTGCTATTGTTATGAATTGTCATGTAAACATCTGATATGCAGAATGTATCTTCATGCACTGGACCAAATTTGGAACAAATACCTAATACACCCACATTTAAATACTGGTGGGATTGGGGGGGGGGGGGGTAGATTTTGTCATTTGGGAATGAAGGTTGCTGGGATTTATAGTTCATGTACAATCAAAGAGCATTCTGAACCCCACCAGCGATAGAATTGGGCCAAACTTCCCACACAGAACCCTCATGACCAAGAGAAAATACTGGACCCTGAGTTTTGTAGTTGTAGTTCATCTACATCCAGAGAGCACTGTGGACTCAAACGATGATTGGTCTGGACCAAACTTGGCACAAATACTCAATATGCCCAAATGTGAACACTCGTGGAGTTTGGGGAAAATAGACTTTGATATTTGGGAGTTGTATTTGCTGGGATTTATAATTCACCTACAACCAAAGAACATTCTGAACACCAACAATAGAATTGGGCCAAACTTCCCACAAAGCACCTCCATGACCAACAGAAAATACTGTGTTTTGAAGGTCTTTGGCAACCCCCCGACACCCCCTCACTACCCCCACAGGGTTCCAGACCCCCAGGTTGAGAAATGCTGATATAAGGCCACCTAATTAATCAGGCCAACCAATTTCTAAAATGTAATTATTCAAGAAAAACTTTGGATTTGAGGATGCAACCCCTTTTACTTCTTCAGAAAGTGAAATCTCTTCTCAATGGACACTTGTTGAGGCCAAAGTCAGACTTCTATATGCAGATTCTGCATTCATGGAGTCAATCATCCATGGTTTGAGAATATTAAAGACTCCAATAAGCACACCTTAATTTTGCCATTTTATATAAGGGACAACATTTTACTATGCCATTGTATATAATGGGCTGTGAGCATCCACAGATGTTGGCATCCACGCTGTGTATGTGTCTGTATCCTGGAACTAAGTTCAAGCGGACACAAGGACCTACTCTACAGACACCATCTAAATACAAAGAAAGTATGATCTCTTTTCCTCTAAAAGGAAAGCCAGTGTATGCAGATTTTGTTAATTATTGTGGCAAGACTAAGTTGGCTAATCACTATGATTTCTTTAATCAGGTGATAGTCCTAATCCCTGAAAAAACAGAATACCATAGCAGTTTAAAAGGTATACATAATGTGTTGTTAGTATCTGACTAGTTTAGAAGCAGGTTTACCTCTCTTAACAAAGTACATTCCTGTTCATTTATGGGGGATATGATAAAGCAAAATTAAACTGGTGAAGAATTCCTCAGCACCTATCTTTTCTCTTGCTATATGTGTGTGTGTTTGTGTAGATTAGCTGGAGCTGCTTAATGAGTTTTTATCAAGCTATGTCTGTTAGAAGACAAGAAAAGGGATTGTCAAGGACATTGTAAGCTGAGCAGAAGAAATGAATTATTAAAAAATTACACATTCCCATCATGCTCAAATGATGGGCAAAGGGCACCCCCCCCCCCCCAGTATTTATCCCCATTTACCTACTATTATTTTTCTGGCAAAAAAGAAGGTGAATTGCATTTAGTGGAATTCACCATCTTTTAAATGTATCTCTGCAGGCTATGGGGCAAAGGAAACACACTGACAATATTGTCCCCCAATAAGAATTCTCCTCCCAATAATATTTTCCTTCAGTCCCCAAACTTCCAACAATGCAAGGAGTGAGAAACTGTACATCAGGGGTGCTTATTAGGTAGATCGTGATCTACTGGTAGATCTCAAACGGCGTCCTGGTAGATCTCGAAGGGCATCCTGGTAGATCCCAGGCAGATTGCAGGCACAGTGTGTATGGCTCCCATGCCATTTGTGAGGAATGCTCAGGGGCTTATTATACTCACATTTAGTTGAATTCAGTCTTAAAATGTATTATATGGCTCTCACTGAAATAAATTTCCTAATATTTTGCTTTTATGGCTCTCTGAGTAGTGGGTAGGTAGATTTTTGGGACTTGGTTGTTTTACAAGTAGCTCGCATGCTGGAAAAGTGTGAGCAGCCCTGCTGTACACCATTCCTACTTCTCATATCTGCTGTATTTGCATTCTGTTAGTAGTGTTTCCTGCCCCCCCTTTTTTAGATGGCTATAATGAGTTTCCAAAAGGGGTAGACAGATTCAGTCAAGGTAGCTATGGCACTAGGAGCCCCCCCCCCCCAGTGGTGCAGTGGGTTAAACCCTTGTGCCGGCAGGACTGAAGACTGACAGGTCAGAAGTTTGAATCCAGCGAGTTCCCTAAGTTACTTCCAGCTCCCCATGCGGGGACATGAAAAAAGCCTCCCACAAGGATGGCAAAACATCCGGTGTCCCCTGGGCAATGTCTTTGCAGACGGCCAATTCTCTCACGCCAGAAGTGACTTGCAGTTTCTCAAGTTGCTCCTGAAACAATGCTATGGTACTGAATTTTCAACATCTGAACATGACTGTTGATAATCAGGTGCCTTGGAAATCTCTTGCTGGGATGGGGCTAGTAGGCGTTGTTTTACCGAGCATTCCTTCCTGGAGGGATTAATACAGAAGGTGATGCTAGGGAACTCCTATTCGAACTCTTGGCCATTGGCCTGTGGCATCCTTCGGGGCTTTATCTTGTCCCTCCTTTAGCATTTACATGAAACCACTGGGAGAGGTCATCCAGAGTTTTAGAGTGAGATGCCATCTATATGCAGATGACACCCAACTCTATTACTCCTTCCCACCTAAAGCCAAAGAAGCTGTCCTGGTCTTAAACCAGTGTCTGCCATCAGCAGTGGACTGGATGAGGGCAAAGAAATTCAGCCTTAATCCAGACAAGACAGAGGTGCTCTTGGTCAGTCAGTAGGTAAATCAGGGAATATGAATCCAGCCTGTGTTAGATGGGGTTATACTCCTCTTGAAGACACAGGTTTACTATCTGAGGGTACTCCTGGACTCAGTATCTTACAACCAAAATAAATACTATGTATACTACATTCGACAATGTCTATGTCCCCAGCATTTTGCCATAAATACCTAGTGCTCAAAAGTGACCAGTTACAAATTGGTTTCCATTTATCTTTCCATTTACAATGGCCTTTTACGCAGTGATAATGTTAAAGAAATAAAGTTATGTTTCATTCATTGTTCTTAAAATGATATTATTTTTACTGAATGCTCATTCTCCCCAAAGAAACATATAACAAATTTAGGTTCAGGGTGGATAATTTTACTCCTTCTAAAGTATAGTTGAAGCTTTTAGTTACTTTGATAGTTATGGCAGTATAGCTTCACTGACTTGTGGGAAAGATAATACTGTTCAAATGCTGGTTTGTGCTGTATCTTGAGTAGAAATATTTTGATTAGTAAAAAGTAACTAAAAGGTAATTTGGTAGCTGTAAGGTTTTTGGGCTGTATGGCCATGTTCCAGAAGCATTCTCTCCTAACATTTTGCCTACATCTAGGGCAGGCACCGGGAATGTGGCACAGCTGGCTAAGTGTCAGCTGCATAAGATCTCTCTGACCAATAGGTCATGAGTTTGAGGCCTGCCCAGGTCGAGGTGGGTGCTCGATCTTTAATTGTAGCCTGCTGCCAACCTTTGTAGCCCAAAAGACAGTTGCAGCTGTCAAGTAGGAGATAAAGGTACCACATTAAGTGGGGAGGTAATTTTGACTGAATTATGAGGCCATTAAAAACTCCAAGAATGCTGAGGAATGCGGAAAGAACAACAAGGGACGCTGTGAACGCTGAGAGATGAGGAGTGTGTCAGCTCCCCCTGGTGGCCAGAGTTTGCCTCTGTTCATCTATGTGTGTGTATTGTGGAAAACAGCAGGGATTGTCTGCTAAGTATGTGTAACTGTAATCTGCTCTGAGTCCCCTTCGGGGTGAGAAGAGCGGAATATAAATAAAGTGTATTATATTATTATTATCTTCAGAGGTTGTGAGGTCCTCACAACCACTGAGATGCTTGCCATACATATACAATACATTAAAAGGCAATTATTTGATTACTTTTTCAAAATAGGAAAGTACAGTGGTATACACTGGGATTTGCTTCCATTACCCCTGTAGATACCAAAATCCACGTATTCTCAAGTTCCATTATATATGACAGTGTAGCAGAATGGTATCCTAATATCAAATGGCATAAACAAGGTTTACTTTTTTTTGTAAAATACATTTTCAAGCTGGGGATGGTTATATCCCTGGTTGCAGGGTCCGTGAATATAGTGAGCCAATTGTAAACCAAAATTGTAGATAGCTATTTTTGTGCTTTGGAAATATAATTGCAAGCACTTTTAAGAAGGAACTTTTCAAGCTTACATAAAAGGTTTCTAAATAATTTCCTTCCTTCCTTCAAAATATAAACATCCTCTTCCAAATGCTTTCTGTTTGATGGACATCTAAAATCTATATAATGTACTCAGCTCGAAACTCCTGAAAGCAATTAGAGGAATAGTCTCCCATTACATCTCTTTGATCATAGAGATTAGTTGAAATGCCTCTGGGTACCTTTTGCTCATCTTCCTGCCAATGGAGCACTGTTAGTAAAGACAAACAGTAAACATCTTGCTCCTGTCTGTATTATTCAAGTTAAATGTTTATGGGAATCTGCTGCTGTTTTGAGTCTGTTAACTCCTGCTGCATGTTCCAATGATTTGCAAGCCTTTGAGCAAAGCATACAAATATCTTTTTAGGGGCCAGAATAATATGTTCCTTCCAGGTGTTGTTGACCCATGTGTCCCAACTAGTATACCTAGCATGGTCAATGATGACACATACTGAGACCTGGATTCCACCAACATTTTGAAGATCACATGATTGCCATGCTCTTACACCTATTGACATTCTCATCCTTTGACATTTGCTGCTAGTATCTATCTGAGAATCCCCTGGTGGTGCAGTGGGTTAAAGTGCTGAGCTGCTGAATTTGCTGACTAAAAGGTTGGTGGTTTGAATCTGGGAAACGGGGTGAGCTCCCACTGTTAGCCCCAGCTTCTGCCAACATAGCAGTTCAAAAACATGTGAATGTGCATAGATCAATAGGTACTAGTTCTGCGGGAAGGTAACAGCACTCCATGACCTTGGAGGTGTCTACGGACAATGCCGGCTCTTTAGATTAGAAATGGAGATGAACACCACTCCCTACCAGAGTCAGCCATTACTAATGTAAGGGGAAATCTTTACTTTTACTTTATTTATCTCAAATAAAGTCAACTTAGATTTGCAACTTTGGTGGAGCAACCTGCCAGTTTTGCCTGTGTGATAAGGATAATATGTATGATAGTATTATATGTATGATAATGTTTGACATTTCTTTACACTCAATTCATGAATAGATTGCAAAAATTACCCCCAACCAAAAAAGGAACCAAGTCAAATTCCTGAACATAACAGTATCTGCAAGGTAAATTATAGATATTTCAATGTGAATATGTGGGCCCTGTTGTTTAAGCTTTTACTGTAGGCATTAAAGGTCAAGAGCTCCTCATCAGAACAAAGCAATGAAAACTCTGTGCATTCCACTGTTTATGGTTCTCAGTTGTCAAGTCAGATGCTGAATTCCCTTGAGTTCTGTGGAATTCACTCTCAGATAGTGGGTATGAGACTGCAGTCACAAAGAAAATGTTGAAATCCTATGTGACTGATGTTGGAGGCTTCTGATGGCTCTGTGTCATGTCTAAATGACGTGACAGAGTTTTGGAGCAGGCAAGGGGGAATTTCCCCTCCAGAGCTTTGTGTATCATTAGATCAGTGGTTCTCAACCTTCCTGATGCCTTGACCCATTAATATAGTTCCTCGTATTATTATTATTAACTTTATTTATACCCCACCCCATCTTCCAAAGGGACTCGGGGTGGATTACATGAGGCCAAGCCCAATAAGACATAATAACAACACAACAGCATTTATCAAGTGGTGACCCCCAACATAAAATTATTTCCGTTGCTACTTCAAAACTGTAATTTTGTTATTGTTACGAATCGTCCTGTTACATCTGATATGCAGGATGTATTTTCATTCACTGAAACAAATTTGGCACAAATTCCTGATATGCCCAAACTGGAAGACTGGTGGTTTTGGGGGGAGGGGGGATTGATTTTGTCATTTGGAAGGTGTAGTTACAGGGATTTATAGTTCACCTACAATAAAAGAGCATTCGGAATGCCATCAACAATGGAATTGAATGAAGCTTGGCACACAGAACTCCCATGACCAACAGAAAATACTGGAAGGTTTTGGTGGGCAGAGAGCACTTTGGATTCAAACAATGATGGATCTGGATCAAATTTGGCACAAATACTCAATATGCCCTAATTAGTTTGGAGAAAACAGACCTTGCCATTTGGGAGTTGTAGTTGTTTGGATTTATAGTTCAACTACAATCCAAGAGCATTCTGAACCCTACCAATGATAGAATTGGGCCAAACTTCCCACACAGAACCCCCATGACTAACAGATGGTCTTTGATGGTCTTTGATGGTCTTTGGCGAACCCTCTGACACCCCCCTCCAGGAGTCCCACCGTCCAGGTTGAAAAACTCTGATTTAGATAATTTAGATAATTCAGTAGGGGAGTTCCTTTGCTTTTTGCATAAGAAAACAGGGTACAGGAAGAGGAAGATGGTCCTTCCCTCCATCCACCAAAGGCTGCTTGAGCCCGCATAAGCAAAATGTCTGTGAACACTACTCCTGGGATTTTGCATGGCGGTCCCAGTCTCCAGAGGCTCCACACTGCCAACAATCCAATCCTTACTGAAAGGTCTGGATCTTTACAAGTGTTTCTAAAATCAGGAATAAACCCTTCCAGGTTTATTCTGGTTTAATGTGTATTGTTATGAAGTGTTGTTTTAAGGATAGCTCATGATAATGCACCATCGAGCAGCAAGATGTAGCAAACGGTGACTGGTGCCTCTCTCCTCCCTGAAAGTTGCAGTTCCGTTGGTGCTGTAGTTGTCTCAGTTACAACCCTTACCAGCCCTCTATATACACTTTACTGTTGTGCCAATGCTCTGTTCCACTAAGTCCCTCCTTCCTTTTTTTTCCTTGACCTCCTCCTCCTCCTTTTCAGGGCTGCTCGTTTTTTTTCCCTACTTACTATTGCTGTGTGTCTCCTGAAGAAAACATAGCCAGTGCATTCTTACACAGAACTGAAACTTTTGGAAAGAGCAACAAAGTGACTACACACAGAGAATGGATAGTGGTAGATGGAGTGGAAGCTGGAGACTGCAAGCAGCTCATGACCAGGGAGCTACACAGACAAGAATATAATGGCACTTCTCTGCTTAATCACCTTTTTAAAAAGTTTCATAAAATATGCTCTTTCTACAGCTGATCATCCTTCAGCATACAATAACGACCCTCCTCAACTTTACGTTCTCCTCTATTATTGGAATACAGTACAACCCCCATATCCATGGTGGATACATAGCTGGACAAACTATGAAAATGAGAAACTGCAGATAATAGTGAACCTTATTTTAAACAAATGGCTTTTGGTGGAAGCATACCATAGAATCACACTGGACAACCTATAAAATGCCTAGAGAGTATACCTCTAGCATTTTTAAATATTGCAGAGCAACCCCATTGTCAACATCCAACAGAAGCATATCATGGAATCACGCTGAAGGACCTAGAAAATGTCTAGGGAGAACTTTTTAAAATTCAATTGTGAAAAATTGCAGGTATTAGTCCCATAAATATAGTTATAGTAAGGGTCAAGTTAACATATCTGTCTATGCCCATTCCTTCTTTTTTTTGATGGTGCAGAATTGAGCCATCAGTCTAGGTAACTTTTCTTTGTTATTCTAGAAATCTTCATTAAGGTCAGCATCAGTATAAACAGATTACTATTCAATACCATTTCCACTTGTTGCTTATTACAGTTATGAGCTTGGATGTTTGTGTGTGTTTAATCCATCTGCCTCAGAACTACTTCAGCTTCTGTCTTAATTTAACTGTTGGAAAAGCATAACAGACAATTTAAGTAAGTGAAAGTTCTCCACTTCCCTTCCTCCCAGCTTTAAAAGCTTGCTTAACAGGCTTTGCCAGTTTTTACCCTCAAAGGCTGGCAATCTCTCCACTTAAGTGGAGACAGCCTAATCCAAATAGTTGGCTCCCCTAGCAGAAGGCATTCTACTGATCTGTGAATTTGAAACTCTTCTGTCTCTTCTATCAGATCATTGACTGGTTCATTTCCAGTATCTCTCTTCTCCTTTCTTCACCCGTGTTTGACAGTGGCAAAATATCTGAAGAAATCGCATGCTGTGTTTCCAGTTCAGTTGTTTCTAGCTTGCTGAAGTAATCCTTGATTGATTATACAACCTTTCTTCACTAGTGTGCAAGATTTCCACCTAGAATGCAACTGGGGAGGGGAATCTTTCCCTTGGAACTGATAAGGGGAAAAGGTGCCATGTTTGCATATGTTATTTGCACAATTGATTTGGGGAATATGTACTATTTAGATTATTTCAGTAGTCTTGAATGCTAGAGTAAGACCACTGGGGTGTAAAACATATAGGACATCAGAAGCAAGTCATGACCATTGGTGTAATGGAGGCAGGATCATTGGGTCCAAGTGCTTGTGCTTAGCAGGATCACTGGATTTATCTCCCCCACCCCAAGCCTTGCTATTCACTCTGAATATAACTTGCGCCTTCACTGTAGCTGGAGGTATTTTCCTAGCAACAGTGTATTCTTATGGGCTATCCATCTAGTAACACAAAATATTATGGAGTTTGCTTGATTATGAATTTTATTAATGGATTATAGGACTCATTAACTTTATAAGAGAACTGCTTCTGCTAGAACCAATTTGGTAATGTGGATCAATGAAGGTGGTTGCATCTTTGGACTCTTCAAGTGGCTTTGCTATGATAGATATTATGAGGGTCTGCACTCCAAAATTCACCATTGTACTAGGGCTCAAGGCAGATTTGTGGACTGTCCCTGTAATAGGACACAAGAACAAAGCTGATTTTTTTTTCTGTATATGGTTACTCATTTGTTGTACTATAAGTGATGATGTGGCCCTCCAGATGTGGCTGAACCACAATTTCATTCCTGGCATTTAGAAAATGATAAGGAGTGCTGGGAGTTGAAATTCTATCCCATCTGGATGACTGCACAGTTCACACACCTGCACTATAAAATATGCTCAAAAAGTTTCACAATTACAGAAACTTCAAACTCAAACAGCTTCACATAACATAATTATTTATTTCATGTCAAAAGCATTGCAAAAATAAACAAGTATAAAATGGATAAAATAGAGGAAACACAAGCGGATAAATAATTTTAGACTAAAAACAGGTAACAGAGACCACATTGTCTATAGCTTTAAATAGTTCTTCCTTTGTGCATAAGGCAAGGCATTGTGGACAAACATACAGATGAGGAGTTGTTTGTTCTGTTCCACAGTCGCACAAGGTGGAGGATTCTTCTAGAGATAGTGCCATTTTGCCAGGTTGTCTTTTGATCTCCCCACCCCACTTCTGAGTCTGTTCAGTGACTTCCACATTGCCCATTCTTGGTTTGCCCCTGGAGCAGGCATGTAGCCAGGGGGCTAAGGGGGCTTCAGCCCCCCCCCCGAAATTCTCAGGGTGGTCCACGAAAAGGCCTTACTGGTACATTATTTAAACTGTTATGTTTATTCATATCATGATCTGATCACCATGCTCATTATATCCCACATTAATGGGGTTATTGGGATAACAATACAAAAGGTTTGCTAGGGTGGACCCTCTTCCACCCAATCTCAGCCCCCCCCCCCCCGAACTAAACTCAGCCCCCCTACCCCGAATCAAAATCCTGGCTACGGCCCTGCCCTGGAGGAAGACCTTTGTGGGGGCCCATCCAGTTAGAATTGCTTGATTTTTCTGCCCACAGGGATACTCTTGGAGTGGTGGTTCTCAAGAAACTTTTCCTTGATTTAAGTCTACGGGGAGCAGGATTTATTTATTTATTTATTTGTTCCTTCTTGTATTCCGCTCCTCCCAGCAGGATCGGGGCGGATAACATCATAAAACCCGGCTGACATGTAGCATTCATGTCGCCGCAGAATAAAACAACATAAAATACAACATTGGTCCCGAGTTTGAACAATTATGTCAAGCCATGGCATTCCAGGGTCTGGGTGCTGGTCGAAAGATGAGTACATTTGGCTTATTCACCTAGCCAAAGGCCAGTTTGAACAGGGCGGTCTTACAGGCCCTGCGGAACGGAAGGAGCTCCGTGGCGGCACGGACATCATCTGGGAGAGAGTTCCAGAGTACCGGAGCCGCCACGGAAAAGGCCCTCTGCCTAGTCACGGACAAGTGGCAGGTGCGGACCGATGGAATCAGAAGAAGATTAGACTCCCCTGAACGTAGTGATCTCGGGGGTATGTATGGGGCAAGGCGGTCCCTCAAGTACGCAGGCCCTAGGCCGTGTAAAGCCTTAAAGGTTAACACCAACACCTTGAAGGCAATTCGGTACTCGATAGGCAGCCAGTGCAGCTGCCGAAGGATGGGCGTAATATGCTCCCTTACCGACGTTCCCGTCAGCAAGCGAGCTGCGGCATTCTGCACTAGCTTGAGTTTCCGAACTGTCGCCAAGGGAAGGCCAACGTAGAGGGCGTTACAGTAGTCTAATCTCGAGATGACCGTCGCTTGGATCACCGTGGCCAGATCATCCCTGGAGAGGTAGGGTGCCAGTCGCCTAGCCTGTCGTAGGTGAAAGAATGACGCCCTGCTGGCCGCAGAGACCTGGGTCTCCATGGTCAGCAGGGGGTCCAACTGGACACCTAAGCTCTTAACAACAGGCGACGGGTTAAGCCGTTCGCCGTCCAGGGTAGGCAACCGGCACTCACCCCCCCCAGGCCGACCTGGCCACACGATCACCGTCTTCGACAGGTTCACTTTCAGCCGGCTGGCCCGCAGCCAGCCAGTCACGGCCTCGAGGCACTGATGGAAACAATCGGGTACGGTGTCCGGCCTGCCGTCCATTCTCAGCAAAAGCTGGGTGTCATCCGCATACTGATAACACTCCAGACCAAAGTCGCGGGCCAGCTGGGCCAGGGTGCGCATATACACGTTGAATAATAAGGGGGAGAGGATGGCCCCCTGGGGGACCCCACAGTCAAGTGATAGCCATGCAGTGAGTGGCTTTCACAGTGTTCAACCTGGAGGCCGGGGGAGGGGGGCATGCCAGCTAGCTTATAGAGTCAATCAACAGGTGTAGGTTTGAGACATCCTGTGATTATTGTGCATGTTTCATTCAGTGCTGTATTCACCTGCTTCGCGTGGGCAGATTTGTGCCAGATGGGGAAAGCATACTCAGCAGTTGAGTAAGATTAGGCTAGGGCTGATGTTCCTATTAATTTGGGTATGCACCCTATGCGTTACCAGGAAGTTTACACAGAATGCTATTGCTTGCAGCTACTTTGTGCTTGGTATTCATGAAGTGTTTCCTAATTATTAGTGTTTGATCTAGAGTGATGCCGAGATATTTAGGATGGGTTCGAGCTCTTGGCATTGTTTTGCATAAAAAAGATACAACACTGACAAAATACTCCAAAGTGTTACTCCTGAAATGAGTGATCCAAGAAAAGGAGTTAAGTGGAAAAAGAACTGTTCATTATGTGTATGTAAATAAATTCACATGGTCTGCTTAATGAAAATTATTGGATCTTTTTTGTACAGTATTAAAACTATGGTGTTATATAGGGATTTCAGACGGAGTTCTAGGTTTTAGTCCACGATGAACTATAAAACTCTCTTTGTGACTTCAAACCAGACCATGTTTCTCACATTTGACCTATGTCAGGGATGGGAATGGGAACCAGGCTGATTTTCTATATTAGGGGCCCACTGGGGGAGGCATAGTCTGCAACAAAAAAATGCCCCAAACAGAGAATAAAGCAAAGGAAAAATAGAAATGACCATAAGTCTTGTTTTTGAAACAACAGGAATTATTTTAAAAATGTTAAACAGTGCTGCAAACACTATAATTAGGCATGTGCAATTTGGCTAAAAGGCAATCCATTTTTTAGGATCTGAATTTCATTGGATACCTAGATCTGTTTTTTGTGAGCCTCCTGAAAATTGGCTAATGGGGAAATCTGTTTTTGGCTAGGCAGCAAAAATCTGGGAAGATGTGGCCCATTGGCGGGAATGGAGAACTTATGGGGCTTCTCTTTCCATTCCTGGGATCATTTTCTTTCTTCCTTTCAAGGGAGTCTGGGTTTGAAGAATGAGTTAAGGAAGCATACACTGCATGCTCCCAAATAGAAAGGAATAAACCGTGCCTGGTGGCCACGTGGACCGTATTGGGCGAAAAAACCATGGCAGGTGACTCTTTACCATTGCAGCCATCTGAACAAGCCAAACAAGCCGGATTGGCTGAAGAGAACCAACCAATCTGAATCTGTGCACAAGCCTAACTGCAATGTATATAAAAGGTGAATTGTTTTTCAAGAAAAGGAAGTTCACTCTTTTTGACCATAAAAAAGGCTGCCTGATGAGTCTGGAGTAAGGTTGCCATTTTCCTTGGTTAGTCAGATTTTATCTAGATCCTAGGCATTCTATTTGGTACCCTGTTTGGGTCCAGATTTTAAAGGTAATTCTATAGCCCTTCTCTGAGCCGAGAAATAAGGGGGAAATGCAGCGCTGTCATTTAATGAAAAGTGAGCTTTCTATTGCTGCCTTTTAATATTTACCTAATGAGTAAAATGTCACAGCATCTCTGAGATGTAAACCGACCGGCTCATGGGTGAATGTTGTAGTTTGCAAGGAAGGGCGAGTCTGTTTGCAGAGAGCAAAAGTCAGTTTTTTAAGAACTGTCAGAATAGTGAAACAGTAAGAAGCTTGTCGAGATAAGATAAATGATTGCTATGGATTTGAGATTTCTGTAAGTAGCTTCAAGTAGAAATAGTTTAATTTCCAAAAGGAAATTAAATCCTTTCTTCCAGTGACCTCAGAGCAGAATACTATTTATTTCTTCTCCTCCCCACAACAATATAATAACAAAATTCCACATTTCTATGATATAGTTTTTTGAATTGTTTTATTGAGATGGACAGTCAACTAAGTTAAAAGAGCCTATTTATATTTGTTAAGATACTGCAACGCTCTTCAAGTTCTTCATGATTTCACCACATTATAATAGCCAGTTTAGTCATATTGGTTTCTAGGTTGAGTTCAGGCTTGATTTGCTCCCGGACCCATTTATTTGTCTTTTGAGCAGTAACTACGGAACTCTTCTCCTGCACCACATATCCAATAAGTTGATTTTTTCCTATCAGCTTTCTTTGCTGTCCAGCTTTCACAACATGTATAGACACTAGAAATACCATGACATGGACAATTCTCTCTTTAGTATTCAATAATACATCGTTACACATCAAAACTGGGTTTTTATATGTCTGTGTAGAGAGGGCCTAAGGTAGAATTAATGCAGTTTGACACCATGTCTACTCCCATGCTGAATGCTATGAAATCATGGGAAATGTAGTTTTACAGTCTTTAGCCTCCTCTGTAAAGTGTGCTGATGCCTCACCAAAATACAATTCAGCCATGATATTTAAAATGGTATCACAATGCATTGATTCTATAGTGTAGATGCCACTAAACCAAGTCGGTTCTTTTTATGTTTTTAAACTGCATTGAAATCATGTCCTTGAATTGCAGGAGGCAGTCTCTTCCGAAATTTGGTGTTTATAGGACACTACTGAATCTGTTCCCAGAGATGATTTGCAGCAGTGAAAAGACTGTGCATTTGAAATGGAGTGCTGAATTATGCCTTCACTCTTGGCTGGTGAAATGTGCCAGCACGGATGGAAAATTTGTAGTTGGCCCTGTGCCTACAAGTCATATGAATGAGCTTTAAGACTCAACTCTACCAAGGCTTAACCAACCAAATATTTTTTGTTGTCTCTTAAGAAGTCATCTTCACTTGTTATCCCATGTTTCTTAACTTTCATAGAATTCAATTCAGCTTTCTCTACTCAGGTGCTTGCCAGATATGCCATTTTGGGATGATGGGAGTTGCAACCCACCACAATGGGAGAAATGTCAGGTGGAGAAAAATCTGAGATAGCATCCCTACTCCATATCATCTTTTCAAATAGCTGAAAAGCATGTGTTAAAAAGGTGCATTAAAAACCCAATTCTGCCCCAAAAACGCTCACCTTTGCATGAGTTTATATCTCTGCAGTGATGCAAAACATGTGACTTCCTTCCTATCCCACTGTGTGGACTGCTCCAGTGTATATGTACATATTAAAAGCCCTAAAAAGCTAATTGGGCTCTCAAAAATGTAGCCATGGACACACAGGTAGCTAAAGGGAGGCAGAATTGGAAAGAACTTAGAACTCTCTGCAACCATTCCTTCCTTTAGATCTTTATAATATTAAACAGAGCTTGAATTTAGAGTTGGGTGAAGAGAATAAGAAATCTGCTTGTGTGGATCGCTGCATGAGTGCATATGAGGTTCAGCCACATCTTGGAGACATATATTTATTTTTTTTTAAACTTTCACCGGATGTCATCCGTCTGCCCTCCATCTTGATCCACTTCAAAAGAAGGCATGAGGACGGTGGGGGAGCATTTCTTGGGACTGGCAGGTCTGTGTGTGAACTTTCTGTCAGGTCCCAGGATATTTTGCCCCATTTTTAAAATCCGCATTTTGACGCTTTCTGAAAGTGCCCAATATTACATCTTTCAGAATATAATTAATTTTAGTTCATTACAATTACAGGGCTGTGGCCTCACTCAAGCTGAGAATGACAACCACCTGATTCAGTGGAATTTGTACTGTGCCTCATGCTGTAGAATTAAAAACACTACTGTTTGTAAAATAATAGTAACGAAAATAACTATTGCTATAAGTAACAAGCTTTTATAGAGATTATAAATAATTGCTTTGTAAACATTATTTCATTTAGGAATTCAAATGCAGTATTTATACCCCTAGATCAAAAAGCAAGTTGAGTCATTTAAAACAATAAAATAACATAAAATAAATGACATAATCTAAAACGTATCTGCCTAATAGTGCTGGAGCCTTCCCAAACTACAATTCCCATGACTCCATAGCAGTAACCCATGGCAGTTAAAGTGGTGTCAAACTGTGTTAAATCTGTAGTGTAGATGCATCCTAGATTTACTTTAATAAATCTTTGTTGCAGTTTCTGCTCTTTAACAGGGTTTTCTCTTGGTTCCACAAGGACTAGAAATAAAAAAAATCACAGAAAGAAAAAAAAATCCAGGTTACAAAGAATGATATCCCACATAAGTGTTTGGGTTTTTGGGGTGCATATTTAAGAACTGCAGCATATGGTTTTCCTCTTCCCCTTCTTAATAGTTTGGTCTCTGGTGAATCTGCATACAAAGATTTTCTTCCTTTTGCTGGAGTTCACAAATGAAAGGCTTTTCATTCTCTGATTGCAGGCTAGCTTGCCAAGAAACAAATTTGCACTGGAGAACATCAGTTTAATTTATTTATGGGACACAGATGTCATGGAAGCCCGTCCTCTTCTCAGGCTTTTTTGGAAAGCACTTGGGCTGACCCAGCCCAGGAGAGTTCACATGGCAGAGGCAAACTTGGCCAGGAAGCAAAGCCAATAGTCACTGCAAACCCCTGAACCAAAACATTCCTTTGGTGCTTGAATTTCCCTATAATTTGTGCGGATTCCCTTTTTGTCAATGAAGCTAGCAGTGGATAACTGGCTTAGTGCAGTCAGACAAAACAACTGTTCTATTCATTCAGTAATTAGATGATAGCAGTAATGCATGCTTTATGGTTTCCGTTCTTCATTCTTTCCTTGCTTTGAAAGTCTTTGGAGACAAACGCTGGGGTGTTTGGCAAAAGGGAGTCTGTTGTTGAAAAATATCCTGCCCTTACAAAAAAACCTATTTAGGGTTGCTAATACATTCTGTTCTATAAAGCTAAACATTAGCTCAGCGTAGGGGGGGAAATCAGACAAGGAGAAAAAACAAATCTGCAACCATTATTTGTATGAATCTTTGCCTCTCCTTGTTTAAATTATGGAAGCAAGCTCTCTTTCTTTTCCTTTAAAAATATTTAGCATAGGCTCTAATTTAGAAAACAACTAAGAGTATGCTAAATGTAAATAATCCAGAATGAAGCTAAGCTGAACCAGTCTTGCTATACATGGCAAGAGGATGCGGAAAAAAGTGGAGTGGAGTTGAACAGATTACCTTACACAATAATCCTATACATGTCTCCTCAGAATTAAATTCCCTTGAATTTCATTGGACGCCCAGGTAAGTGGGTATAGAATAGCCATTTTCACACTCCACATTCCATTGAGCTTTGATCACAGGTAGGAATGACACTGAAAATGATTCTTGATATGCAAGATTTCAGGTTGAAACATGGAGAGTTAGATTTGATGCTTTTCATACTTTGACTCCCTGTCTCCAGTTGCTGCTGCTGTCTCACAACCGTAAAAATGATACAATATAAAAATGTTTTAATGTTGATTATGTTTATAATGTATTGTGTTTTTGTGATTATTTATATCCTGTTTCTTATTTTGATGTTTGAGTCTTTTATGTGATTAGCTCACTATTGTCATTATTTGTATTTGCTGTATTTGCACTTGCCTGGGCATTGAATGTTTGCCTTTTTGTGTGTAAACCGCCCTGATTACCCTCAGAGAGAGAAAGTAGTCTATAGGCCTCATCACACTAGAGAAAAAATTCACTTACAAACCGGTTTCTGCCTCCTGCAGAATTCTGGAGTTTGTAGTTAAGGGAGGAGCCTTTAACAGCATCTCTATACTATAAACCCCAGAATTCTGCAGGAGGCAGAAACCGGATTTTTCGTGTGAAACCGGATTTTTCCCATACTTCACAATGGGAGCTAGTTTGGCCTAGATGTCTGAAGCTGGATCTATACTGACATATAGTCAAGTTTCAGAATACAGAAATTGATTATATGAGTCTACACTGCTATATAATCCAGTTCAATGCAGTTAATCTGCATTCCAAAACTGGATTATATGACATTACTAGACAGGGCCATAGTGTTAGACTGTGACTGGAAACCAGAGTTCAAATCCCAAATGAGCCATAGAAATCACTAGGTGGCCTTGGACAAGTCACCTTATTTCAACCTCAGAAGAAGACAATATATACCCCCATCTGAACAAATTCTGCCAAGAAAACTCCAAGATAGCTTCACCTTAGAGTAGCCATAAGTCAGAAATGAATCGAAGGGACACAACAAAAACAAAGCTGCAGTAGCACAGCAGGTTTAAACCATTGGCTTCAGAAAAGCTGCTGACCGGAAGGTTGGCGGTTCGAAGCCACAAGTCAGGGTGAGTTCCCGACTGTCAGCCCTAGCTTCTGCCAAACTAGCAGTTTGAAAGCATGCAATGCAAGTAAATCAATAGATAGCACCTCAGTGGGAAGGTAAAAGGGTTCCCCATGCATATATGCAGAAATGCCAGCAGCACAATTGGAGATTTCTATGAGAAACAGGCTCCTCAGCATGGAAAAATGGGACAAGAGCACCTTTCCAATGCTGGAGTTGAGCATCGCCTCCAGATGCCAGAGATGGAAAAAAAGGGAAAGGCCTTTACCCTTATCTGTGTTGTATGGTGTTGTTCACTGTTGTGTAAAAGGCATAGAATGTTTGCCTCATAAGTGTATTGTAATCCACTCTGAGTCCCTCCAGGGAGAGAAAGCGAAATATAAATAAAGTGTATTATGTATTATTATTACTTTATAATGTCTTCATACAAGTTCTGAGAGAGTATATTCAAGAATCTGAAAAGAGATACACTTAGGCCATCTACACTGCTGTATAAAATCCAGATTACCTGCTTTGAATTGGATTATATGACAGTATAGACTCATATAATTCACTTCAAAGCAGATAATATGGAACATCTGCTTTGATAATCAAGATTATATGGCAGTGTAGAAGGGGCTTTAGTAGTAATCCTTTTGAATGGGGACTGGTAGACATTCCAAACTTTTCAACCTTAGAACTGGTTGAGGCTGTATAAACAGAGGTTTAGTCCAGCACATTGTAAAGTTTTGCTTTTGCCTTTAAAGTCCACGTGGTTACCTAAGAGAAAACATGCTCCTTTACCAGCCCCCTTTTACACCAAACTCTTCTGAGGAATCTTTACTCCTTCACTTATTGAAAGCTGGCATGAGCAAATGGCAGGATTTTCTCAGAAGTGTCTTCAGTTTTGTTGTCCCCCCCCCAAGGAAGTTCAGGGTAGCTAACATGGCTTTTGCTTCCTCACATTACTATAAGGTAGTTCAGGATGAGCAAGGGCGACTGGCTCAAGATCATTCAGTGAGGTTCATAATTCTGGAGGAACAGAAATAAGATTTTCCACATCCCATTCCAACACTACAACCACTGCACCATACAAACACTAACAATTGCATCATTGTCCAGGGAAGCTACTCTATGGAAGTGGGACTTACCAAGGGATGTTCAACTAAATTTCAAGGAAAAATTGCTGTTCATTTACTTTAAAAATATATAGACTAATGAAATGGAAATAGAAAAATGAAACGAGGACATTCTCTTTGACAATCATATATTTCTATGTATGCTTATAGAGTATTTTTATGCATGTACACTGAACATATTTCTGTGCATTCCAACCAATATATGATAGTCAGGAACACAAATGGTCATCTTTGGCCCCTTCTACACTGCCATATAATCCAGATTACCAAAGCAGTAAATTCACATTATTGGTTTTGAACAGGATTATATGAGTACACTGGCAGATAATCTAGTTCAAAGCAGATAATCTGGATTTAATGTGGTGGTATAGAAGCTGCCTTTGTTTTCTTATAGCACCAACCCAACTTTTTGTTCACTGCAGATGTTTTGAACTACAATACCATTGGTCCCAGATTGACAAATATGATAATTAAATTTGGAAGATTTGGTGGATACTAGTTTGGGGAATTGTGCTTAATGGAGAATTATATCTAGAAAGGACTAGGAAAAATGAAAATTGTGATATGTAGGAAGGCTGGAGAGTGTTTGCTCTTGTAGATATTGCTGTATTCTAATTCTAGTATGTCTAAGCATCTGGGCAATATGTATGATAAGAGTCAAAATTCAGCAAAACCCAGAATGCCACAGCTTCCTTATCCCTCAGAGAGGCTGAATAAAAGGAAATGGAGGAAACATACTTGAATATGAAACTATAATTTATAGATTTGGATTTCTCTTATTGACAACAGGAAGGGCCTAAGATTTTCAGCAGGGAGTAGGACACTGGCTAGACAAATCATCCTCTTAGCAATCATGAATGTAAAGGCTGCAGATCATTTGCAAAACCAAACTGGCTTTATTAAGCAATCTGTTTCTATAGTTGTAGAAGAGTGGATTTGCACATTACATTGTTTATTCTCCAGTTAAAGATACCTGCTGTGAAGAGACTGAAGCTAAAAGAGCTCCAAAAGCAGAAATATGTTCTTGGAAGGAAACACATCATCAGGAGACAGGGGATCCCTCCATTCCTCCATGGGATACGTTCATCCTCTGCTACTATGAATAATTACAAGTCTTCAGTAAATTTCCTTTTAGAGGAAGGAAAGAAGAATGATATAAGGCTTGCTATCATTCTACAATGTGGTGCTGAACTGAAATTTGATTGGAGTCTCAATTGAAATGTTAACCTTTTTATGAACTGGGGGATCTTGGAAATTCTTCTGAGCCAGGCTTTTATTTATGATACTAGCTGTACCCGGCATGCGTTGTTGTGCCCTATTTAGGAGATGCGAGAAAGTCTGAGTATGTAAGGGTTGGAAATGATGTTACTTACGGTCTTGGTGGGGTCATGTAGGCATGAATTGCGCACTTTATATGTGTGCTCCAAATGATGTCATCTGGAAGCATGAGTTGTATTGTCTTATATAGCGGAGGAAGTGTTTTGATTCTGGAGTGTCTCCACTCAGCAAAGTCTGTAGTGGTTGTGGAGGAGTGGCAAGTGGTGGTAGAGAGACTTTACCGGCTAGGCAGCACATTCCTGTTGTTTCTGCTGGGTATTTCAGGGCTTTGCAGTGTGTGCAGATGTGCGTTAGGGTGCCAATATTGGCCTCTGGCACCATGCTGTAGTCTTCTGCAGCGTTGTATCTGAAGGCTAGGCGGTGGAATTGTTGTGGTGTTTTTGAAGTTTGTTTTCTGTGTTGCGACATCGTGTTTCTGCGCTCCTTGCGCGCTGCTGTTGTGTTGCATTTCTGCGTTTTTGTTGTTCCTGGCTGCGCGCTTCTTCTTAAGAACATAAGAACATAAGAAGAGCCATGCTGAATCGGACCTCAGCCCATCTAGTCCAGCATTCTGTATCACACAGTGGCCCACTAGTTGTACACGGGGATCTCGAGCAGAAGGGAGGGCAAAATCCTGACCTCCTCCCGACCCCCCACAACCAGTACCCAGGGAAATCCTGCCTACCTCAACCAACTCCGAGGTGGCACTTGAATGTCCTTTTCAGTAACTACCGATACACTTGGTATCCATGAATCTGTCTAATCCTGCCTTGAAGTTGTTCAGGCTGACAGCTGTCACAACCTCTTCTGGAAGTGAGTTCCATAACCCAATGACCCTCTGGGTGAAGAAATATTTCCCTTTATTAGTCCTAACTTTCCTACCTTGGAGCTTCAGGGAGTGCCCTCTAGTCCTAGTGTTTTGTGACAAAGAAAATAATTTTTCTTTATTCACCTTTTCTATGCCATGCATGATTTTATACACTTCGATCAAGTCACCTCTTAAACGCCGTCTTTCAAGGCTGAAAAGACCAAGGCGTTGCAACCTGGTTTCATAAGGGAGCCGCTCCATCCCTTGGATCATTCTTGTTGCCCTGTTCTGTACCTTTTCCAGTTCCGTTATATCCTTCTTAAGGTGCGGAGACCAGAACTTGTTGTGCAGTTCTTTGCATTTGGTTCTCAGCTGTGCATCGTGCAGTGACCTGTTGTCTGTATCTCTGCTGCGCAGTGTGTTTCTGTTCTGGTGTTTGTTCTGCCCTTTTTTGTTTGATGTATGTAGCGTTGTGAGTGTGTCGTCCAATGCTGTTATTTTTAGAAGGCATGGCTTGTCTTTTGGGTCAGTTTCTGTCTGTGTGGAAGGAAGGAATGGTTTTTGTTTGTGGTGGTAGTAGGTGTTGTGTGTACGGGGTCCCGTAAGGTTGGTGGGATGGGTTGTGATTGGAAGTTGTGTTGTGTTTGTGGGTAGGAATTGCTGGAGAATTGCTCCCTCATAGAGTTTGGTTTTGACAGTTTAACCCTCAAACACCAACTGACAACTGAAATCTCTCAGCGTTCTATCCTAGCCTTGGATGGCTCCTGCTAGCGTTGCTATGGTTACTCTTCCTCTCTGCATTTTGTGTGGGTCGATGTCAGCCAATGGCATTTGCTGGCAGCCACAGAGGATGCTGGGAAATGTAGTTTTTTTACTCGTTGTTTTGGGGGCCTTTTAGGTTTTGGGGGGGAAAGTTTCTTTGCTACAAACGTACCTTGCTTGAGGCCTATTTCTGTTGGCAAGTTTTGTGTTTCTGCATTGTAAGGTTTCTCTGTTTGAGGTAGTCTTCACATGGCGACTGTTCCTTTATATATATAGATTGTCATCAGCATTTCCATGATATCCTCCTTTTTTTTAAAAAAAAGATTTATAACTTCGCTATAAAGGTTCATTCTGGACTGAAATTTGGCACCTTTGTGCTTCTTGTAACCAAAGTAAGAAATCCTATGGCAAGTGTGAAAGCCAATACATCTATACTGTAAGGCCAAAAAATCTAGACACTGTAATAGGTCAGTCATAGGCTGGATGTATGTGCTCCATCTGGTCCACAAGGGTATCTCATCCTGCACTGCATGTCAGGAACTTTGTCCAGTGTGAGCAGAGATGCTGGCAAATGGGTAAACAATATCCTAGCAGAGCAGATCACAAGAGTTATCCACATATAACTGCTCCTCATTGCTATATTGCAGCTGAGGAAGCTGTGGCTAGTCAGATATTATTGGACTTTACTGCCTACCAGCCCCAGCAAGCTGGAGAAATCATAAGACATGATGATAATTTAGGAGCATCTGGAACATGATAATTTAGGAATATCTGGAACATCAGTATGGAAATGGCATTTCTTAAAAATCAGCTATTTACACAAAAAGAAGAGCCAACATATTCAATGGTAGCTAATGGTCTTCTTTTTCATCAAATTAATGAAGCATTTGCTGCATATTATGAAGCCCAGGAGATGCCTTCTTAAAAACTGTTAGAAGAAACACTGTGGTTATCGAAAACTGGTGTTTCCTTTCTTGCATATCCTAAATCTATATGGAGATTCCCATACTTAGGCTTTATTTCCTCCATTCTTTGATTTATTCTTTGTGATCTATATTTATTTTTGTCCCTCACATATTTATTTCAGATGAAGGAAGGTAGCACATACACTCCCCTGAGTCTTACAAGCCAGCTTTAGGGGCTTCTGTGAACATGGTTAGGGTTTCTGTGCTATCTTGGATGGAATCCCAATATAACATTTTCCCTTATTTCTCTTTAAAAGAGTCAACCCTCTTATTCCCATAATTCTACTCGATATATCTCTTTTCTCACCTACTGCAACAAAGAAGCCGGGAATTTTCCTGTCAAGTTTCATATCTTATGCAAGGGAAGAAGTTTGCTCAATGCAAGATGAGGGGACAGTCTGGATATAGACTCAGAGAAAATTTGTCTCCAATTACCAATTCCCAAAAATTCACAAGCCATGCATATTGGATAACAAGAGTAAAAAAGCTTATCTCCATTTTCATTCATAAAATGTTTGCTGTGTGTGATGTCACAAGTATCCACGAGCACAAAATCCCCCTTCTGTGCAAATCTTAAAGTTTTAACAGACATGTTGGGTTCTAGGCATTTTAATAAGGAAATGTATTTCCCCCCAGCTGTATGGTTTACAGGTTGCTCTTAGCCCCTTGACTTCCTGTTCTACTTGCCTGTTCACTTCCTTGCTGCCAATGCTCCACAGGACTTTCTGACTTCAGGCTGAAAGTGAGCTCATACTTTCATCTTGGAGCCTTCTTTTTTCAACACAATGTTTTCATCGTTGACTGTTTCCTCAGATCTTTAGTTTGCAGCTGACTGCCTGCTTCACTAAGTTTCCACCAGCACTGCCAACATTCCCAGTTACTTTCTGATCTTAAGTACTGCACTGTTTTCTTCTTTAGTTCCTTTAAGAGTTCTTCTCCTCTTCCCTCATGTTTTTGTGCTTAATATTTCTTTATTTATTTCTTCTAAGATCTTGCGTAGAATGTACACAATCCCCTTGCTTTCTCAACTCACTGTGCCCATGTTTCTCTCTTTTCTTGGATATCTTTCTTGCAACCTTATCCCATGAGCAAGAGGAAAGCGGGGGAAAGCACCCTTAATATTGGGGATGCATCATACACCGGCCAGATCCATCTTTGGGAATGGCCAGCCGTGCCACAACATTTTCCTGCTTTCCTCAGCTTCTGCATGCTGCCTTCAATCAGGAATTGGGGGAACACTTGACTCCTGAAAGGGGACTTTCTCTCTGTCTTCATACATTGGTGAGATGAATTAGCTGTTGAGAAGGATTGTGTGTTGTGGGAAGACATCCATTGGACTCTGTTACACCAGCATTAGCAAACAGGAAAAATTTAGTGTGGGATAAGATCCTTGCTCTGTTAAGTTATTTCCTCATCTACATTTCATACGATGCCTTCACTTTAGTGAACATGATACTCTCTTTATCCCAACAGAAATGTATTACTTTTTTTGTTTTCTGAACAGTTCAACCATTTTTTAAACACGGCACATTGACTCCTTCTAATCAAGAAGCCAAGTTAAAGCTACACTGGTATAAATACCATACTTTCCATGATTGATTATCTGGTTTAAAGAATGGCAACATTCAATCTATACAGTACATAGCATGAGTGGGTTACTGAAATTAGTGTTCTCCCTTTAAAGGAAGTTCCTCAAACAGAGTGGGACTGAATAATAGAAATACAGCTGGAGACTTTTTAATTCTACAATTCATTCATTCAAGAGGAATATCAGAAGTAGAGAAATTGATATTAACTAAGGAAATACTTTGTTGTTTTGCATTAATCAATTCATTACTATATGGCTTAGATCCAGATTATCTCAAAGACTATGCAAACCTCCATTTTTATTTTTCATTTTGTATCTGTATTCCCTTTAAATGATTTTAATGTAATGATTTTGATTGTTTTAAATGTTATTGGTTTATTTATTTATTTTTGTGTGAGCTGCCTTGAGCCCCACTCTACAAGAATGATAGCATATAAATGAGACTACTAGTATTACTACCCGATTTGTTAATTTTTGAAACACATTTACAGAGAACGACATGAAAACTGTCAACATTGACCCCTAGTGGTAGGTTTTGTTATTGATCCCTTCAAAAATCTTAACATATTTTGGAATTGTCTTCCCTAGTCTGGCCTTTTCCAGATTTCTTGGACTACAAATACCTGACTGTGGATTTTGTAGGGCAGTTTATCTAAAAACCACATAGCCACAGAAGACTCCATTATTTGTATAGTTTCAAAGCTCTAGTAATATGCATCTTGATTTTTTTTAAAAAATAAGCACTTTGGATACTTTTTGTATTGTGTTAATTCATCAATTGTGAGATGCACTTCAAAGGGGTTTTTTTTTTGCTTCTGTAATGAGTCAAAGGCATGCACCAGTGGGAAGTTCTGGAAAATATTCTTCCCTTGAAAAAAAAAGGAAATGTTCAATTAACATGGAAATGGCTCGTTGCAGGCAAGGAGTATCACAGGAAGTGAGCAGGAGGATTGAGGAAGAAAGGATTACTTTTTCTGTCCTCAATGTCTCTAAGCATGTATATATATATTTGGTACTATAATAATAATAAAATAATAGCACTCCTATCACTCTTTTCAGCCGCCGCACACCCACCCTTGCCCCCGCGCTCATGTTCCACGAGAGAGGGGAGCGGCGTGGACGCACGCGCGTCGGGGCTGCGGCGCTTCGGAGAGAGGAGACGCCCTCACTGCCGCCTCGCCCTCCAACCTGTGCATTGTGAGGCTGGGCCAAGTCGCCAGCAAGATGAGCGAGCAGGGTGGAAGATGAGCCAGGCCCTTCACTCCCTCACAGACTGGTGATGCTTCCAGAAGCCCCTGTCCTGGTTTGAAAGGAAGAGGGGCATTTTTTCCTCCCTTTCACCCCCTTTCTCTGTATTGCAACATGGTTAGATATCAGGCCTGGGCAAACTTGGGCCCTCCAGGTATTTTGGACTGCAACTCCCACAATTCCTGCTGTTAGGAATTGTGGGATTTGGAAGTCCAAAGCCTCCAGAGGGCCCAAGTTTGCCCAGGCTATCTATCTATCTAGTATCTATCTATCTATCTATCTATCTATCTATCTATCTATCTATGGCTCTCACTAAAATAAATTTCAAAATATTTTGCTTTTATGGCTCTCTGAGTCAAAAAGGTTCCCGACCCCTGGCATAGAGGTTTCTCTCCAGTCTTTCTCCATTTCCAAGGGAATGCCTGGAATGCTATGGAATAATGGGAGGTGTGATTTTACAAGCCTTCTTTGTTAAAGCATGCTGGTTCCTCAACAAATTATGACTCCAATGATTCCATAGTACTGAGCCATGGTAGCTAACATGGTGCCAAACTGCATTCATTTTACAGTGTAGATTCACCCCTGAAATGAAAAGAATGTAAGTGTTATCACCTCTTCCATCCACTTCCATTTGTTTCATTCTTCATCTTTTCTAACTGAATGCAACCTTTTATCTGAACTTTCCTTAATGACTCAAAATTGCATGGAGAAGAGCTGACTTTTAAAAAGCATTATCGCCCATCCACTTTCTTAGGGATTTCAGGTTTTGTGTTTGTGTTCACTTACTAAATTAAATGTTTTTTCCATGTCGCACTTTAACGCAGCAGTGATTACTGTGTATATTTTCCTTGCCTTGATAGCTAGTTCTAAAATACAGTTGTGCATGACTTAACACAAGCCCAACACCTACTTCTAAATTTCTAGCTATTGACAAAATACTTCCCCCTTCTCCTCTTTCCTCGTGTCCTTGGCACAATGGATATCATCATTTCCATGTACCGAGGAAAGTCTGTTGCCATTTGGTGTCCACTAGGCATCACTAGCATACGAGATTGGCAAGTTGGCATGTTGGCAGTAATGAACGTTTTTTTGGTGCCACACATCCATGCAACCTCCATGTAGCCACCGGGCCAGGTTAGGGGCTGTTAGTGTAACTGTCACACAACTCCTGAGCCGTATTGGGGGATAATTATGTAGTTACCCCCAAAGCATCATAGTAACTGCCTTGTCAAGTGCTGAGGTCCAGGCTTTAATACACTCTACCATAGTAAGACAATCAAGCATATTTATTTGAACATTGGACTATGACTCTGGAGACAAGGTTTGATTTGTCAGCCTGGATCTACACCGGCCTATACCCCATGACCTGTTCTCAGATTGTCTGGCAATGTAATCTCATATAATCCAGTTCAAATCAGATAATCTGGGATCAGATCCTGGTATATAAGGCAGTGTAGATCCAGCCTCAGAGCTTCGCCCTAGTGGTTGAAAGTCCAAATAAAAGACCGGTAGCAAAGGAAATAAAATGTTGGAACCCTGTTAAAATTCCATTCTCAAACCTTACCCAACCTACCAAAATAAAGAAATAATTATTCCACACCCTTCCACTTTTCCTATTATGGCATTGAGGATTTTAAAATTCCATCTCTCTTGTTTTCTCTCCTTCTACGGTCTCCCTCCTCAAAGTGGCTTTATTTTTGTTTCTTTTTCACTTCTCAATAGCGCCAAGGCTTTGCTATCCATCTTTCTATGTAACCTATATTCAGACCGTAATGTTGTCTGGGCCACAGATCAGTTTTTCTAATCAGAAGAAACCAAAGTGTACTTGTTGGTATCTTTCCTGGTTCCTTCCCAGATTGTTCCCATTTAGCGGAACTAAAAAGTCTGAGTTCCTGCCTTGAAGCACTGTCTTAAACTGCAGTCAGATGTACAATCTTCTTAATCAGGCCTGGGAACCAGGCTGCAATTAAGCCTGCCTGGAAAAGAGCAGAAGAGCAAACAAAAATTATTAAACCATCACTCAGAATTCCTGTTTCTAATTTGAAAAAGGAAATGATGCATTAATCAAACCCAAGCTCTCAGCTCAGAGGCACGTTTTAAAAATATCCTGAAACAACAAGAGGAAATCTTAGCAGTATTTAGAGAAAACATCTTCTGATTGATTTGGATGTGTAGAGAAGTGTATTTGGACATGAAATGAGGTTTGGTGTTGTATTCTTAGCTTTAGTTGCCTCCAAGCAAAATAAAGTGAATGCCACTTGCAATCGAGGCACATGACAACAATCAAGGATAGGCCTGGGTTTTATTAAAGGAAAAGCAGCTTTCCTCCTTGATTTGAAACTGATGTGTAGCATTTTCAAAGGGGAAAATGCACTGGGTTGAATCCAAACTAAGGCTGTGCCTACATGAGCCTATCAAATGCTTTGGGGAGCCCACATGACTTACAGCTAGATTTGCAGCAGAAGTGCTGCATTCAGATGTTAATTCAGTGCTAGGGGAAACTCCAAAACATCCAGTAAGCTCCAGAATGGTTTTGGTATTTGGGAGTTGCAGACAGTGCAATCCAGTGTCCATACATTAAATAAGACTAACTGTTGTGTCGTCAGCCACAAGCAACTCTCCCACAAGATTGCTACCAGCAAGCCTCTGTGAGGGAGCTGCTTGTGGCCAGTAACACAGTGGCACTGGCCTCAATGTGCTCTCCACTTGGTGAGTCATCTGGATGCCCAAAGATCTTCAAGCACACTCCTGGGCTGCATCAGGGCAGGTCCTGAGCAGTTTATAAAAGAATGGGCAGGTTCATTTAGATCCAGCATTCACACTGTTCCAAATGTGGAACAAACCAACATTAAAAATGCCAGTTCATTCTGTGTGTGTGTGTGTGTGTGTGTGTGTGTGGGGGGGTAATTAGAGGGCTATATTTGGCATAATCCCAACCACACCAACACCCTTCCCTTTCTGCTCCCCCTCCAATTTTGCCCTCAAAAGAAAAGGAAAGCCTGGATACCTGGTTACCTGGTGATCCCTGGCATTTCTCTCCATAGCCTCCATACTTCCAAATGAAAATCCATTTCTTTGCAGCTGTTTTTTTAACCTGGGTGTAAATCATATTGAATGGTTTACCCCAGGTTAATCTGTATTAACCTGGGTGCAGTGTTTGGGCACCCCAGGCTAATGCACCATCTACACTGCATTTTCTGGCAATGTAGATGGGCCCTTAGAGAAGATGTAATTAGTCCTTTTTTTATCATTCCACAGTGTTTTAGGCATTGGGTTGTATACCTTCTAGCTGTACCAGTTTGGCACAGGCAGTCCTGACACAGTGCCCTTCACCTCTCTTTTTAGCTGCTTTAAAAATGCTCCATTTTTCTCTCTCCCCAATTTGTCCTCAGCTTACTTTAGGTGCTGCATTCTGACTTCAAAATTGGAAAGTAGTTTGCACTCAGTTAACTTAGGAGTGGAGAGAGAAGAGGAGAAGAGGGAAAATTTGTCCTTCCTGTTAGATTCGGGCAAAAGCAAACTGCTGCAGCCTCTTCTAGCTTGTCTGATCTTCCTTATTAACATCATTTGCCACCATGGCCTCATTTAGTTGTGAAGTAGCCATACACATCCTAGTTCTCATCTGTAAAATGCTGGCATTTATGGGATTGAAGATGCCAAATAGTAGAAAATGTCCTACACAAATGAATTGGTTCATGCAATTATAGGGTAGGAGAATGTGTGGCCTTCCAGATTATCTTGGACTGTGACCTCCCCAAGCCTAGTTAGCTAGAATAATGAAGTAGACAAGGAAAATGATGGTTTCAGCTCAACAACATTCAGAGGGTAACCCATTCTACATCATTGCACCAAAGCTTCACAATGGCTTAGATGTATTTCTGGTTAATAATGGCATCAAAAGGGGCCCTTCTGAATAAAAGGAGGATAATTTTGAACACCAGGCAATGAGTTCAGAAAATCCAAATTTGAAGGAAAATCATTTTGGACTACAATACCTAGTATGTCCAACTGGCTGGTGAACAGATTCTAAGAAGTTGCAGGGCAGAACAGTAGTGTTCCCAATGTCTGGGATTTGCCCTTTCATGATGTTCTTTGGCTCAAAATAATAAATGTACCTTCCCACCTGTATATCCTGCCTTTCTCCTGGTAAAATGATTAGAAGGTAGGTTTTTGACATGACAGTTCAAGTAGAATATGGTACTATAATTGTGTAGTGTGAATGGGCTGACAAAAAACTCACTGCGTTGTTGTAGGTTTTTAGGGCTATATGGCCATGTTCTAGAGGCACTCTCTCCTGACATTTCACCTGCATCTATGGCAAGCATCCTCAGAAGTTGTGAGGTCACAACCACTGAGGATGCTTGCCATAGATGCAGACAAAACGTCAGGTGAGAATGCTTCTAGAACATGGCCATATAGCCCTAAAAAACCTACCACAACGCAGTGAGTTTTCTGTCAGCCCATTCACATTACACAATTATAGTACCATATTCCACTTGAACTGTCATGGCAAAATCCCACCTTCTTATCATTTGCAGTGATTCTGGCCATGAAAGCTTTCGACAATACAGAAAACTCATTGTTCTCATCCTTGGCTTGAGCTAACAATTCCTCTAAAACAAACAAACAAACAAACAAACAAAGCAGGAATGTGTCTGTTGACATACCTGATTAGATCTTTATCTGGTTTTGAAATCTGTGGCATACACCTGCACCTTGGAGTAAGTCCCATCAAGCTACTTGGAATTCGATTCTGATTAGATGCTTAGAATGTGCTACTATGAGTCTCCTCCTTTGAGAGAAGTATACCATGCTTGGCTGTTGTTCAGGCTCTTTTTTCGTTCCTTAAACTAAGTGTTTCATTTTTCTGATGAATTTGTGCAAGCAGGGATATCTGTCTCTCAGCACTCTGAACTCTGCCAGGTGCTTCATCTGAAATTGAAAATCACGTTTCTCTTCAGAGAGAGTTTCACGTGGACATTCTTTGCTGAAACCTTCTAACCAATGTCAGCCTGTGTCTCAAGATTACACTTTCTTTGCATTTCTTATTTACTTCTTTTGCATCCTGTGCCTGTAGCTATGAATCAGGATAAACATATCTCTTATCTGGGTTGCAAATCAAAGGCTGGAAATTATATCTGTCACTGTTCATGCCATATTTCTGCCCTGACATTAACTACCTGGTTGAAAGCCATATCTGACATCATTTTGGGTGTGTTCCTGCATAATTTAAATGTTGAGAGAGGAAAAGTTGAGTTCTGCAAATTTCCCCTGATTTAATTACATGCTTCCTTAGTCACTAGTATCTACTCCTTATGTACAATCCAGTCTGTACCTTATGTTATGAGTTAGTTTGGGGCAAGTCAAACAATATATTGGGGATTAAATAGTCAGAACTGGTCACACATGCTGCTATTGTTATCATAGCCTTGAACACATAAAGACTGGAATAACATGTGCAATTTAAAGTGATTAAAAATACATGCATTTCCTCTGGCCTTAGCAGTAAAAACTAGTTGCTTCAAATACAAGGCAACAAGATCCTTCTCAGTTTATCCTTGTCTATCATGGGAATTAAAGTGTCAATTTCAAAAATTAGTGAGCTTTTTAAGAAAAGAAAGGGAAAAATATTTTTCTATTATTTAGTGTGTACTGATAGAACTAAATGTGGCATTGCACTGACAAGACAGTGAATTTTCTTCCTTTTCCTTTCGCTTACAACCCTCAGTGGTATCTGATAGATACAATGAACACATGGTGCAGGGACTGGGAATGGAAGAGGGAGCTTTCCTCTTTTGTCTCCACTGGATTCTACTGTTCTACCAGAGAAAATCTACCACTGGATCATGTCCGTAGGTTTGGATCTCCATGTGATCAGGTTTAGAACAAATCCACTTACAACTGATCATGTCTTATTGAAATTCCATATGGAGCCAACCATAGACCTTGAAAAACTAGCCTCTTTACATAAATAAGCTATTGGGAGGTTAAGGGAAGCAAGCAAGAAATTGCTAGATCTAACAAAAGACAGTTATTGAATAAACCTTTTATATTTTCTTCCATAACTGGTAGCCCTGACCATCTTTTTACTTGCTTCCTTTAACCCCCCCCCCCAACATTATGACTAATGATCTTATCAAATGGGGGGAATTTAGTGTCCTGGGATACTTGCGCCCCGTCTAAAGGATGGAGCCCCACACCGGCCATCATATTTTATTTTATTTATTTATTTTAGTTGATACATCCTGTCAATTACATCCCAACCCAAGAGATTACTGGCATTGAGTGTCTAGGGCTGGCATTAGAGATCGAGGAAAGCCTGACTATCCTATAAGTCTATCGAACTCCTAAGGCACCAGGAGAGAGTTCCACAAAACTGCTCAATCTCATAGCAGACTGGGCCTTGAAATTTCCTAGACTGATTGTGTTAGAAGATTTCAGCTTGCATGTTGACTCAACATCTTCTTGTCATACAGCCAGGGATTTTGTTCAGATAATAGAAACCCTAGGGCTGTTGTTGACAAAAACTGGGCCTACTCATAAAGCGGGTCATACCTTGGACCTGATCTTCTGTGCAGGCACACGAGTGGTTCTATCCACAATTTCCGAGGTCCCATGGTCTGATTACTTCATCCTGGATGTGCAAGTGGAGACCCCACTCCCTCCAAAGATGGATACCAAACCAGTTCTGGTGTCCCAAGAAACTGATGGATTCCACCAGATTTTTGAACGCTCTCAAAACTCCAGAAAGTTCGAGAAAACTCCCTTGATGAGCAGGTCACTGAATGGAATGATATGCTATCAACAACATTGGACCAGATCACTCTGAAACGCTACATCCGACCCCGGTGACACCAGTCCCCGTGTTATACCGATGAACTCTGGTTGCTGAAACGCAAGAGGAAGCACCTGGAGCGTATCTGGCGCTGGAAGTCTGATGAACTATCAAAATCTGCCCTTAAGGCTCTCAGTAAGATCTATGAATCCAACACCAAAGCCGCTAAGAAAGCATACAATACTTTGTTGATAACCGCCGCGAGATCCTGTCAAGCACAGATATTTAAAATTGTCCATGACATGACCAGCTTAGCTCCTCCAGTGGAACACTTGGCTAAGTCAACTATCATGGCAGAAATGTTTCAAAAGTTCTTCGTAGAGAAGATCATGTTGCTATGGCAACAACTACCACCCGCGACCGACAACACGAGCAAATTGGAGTGCTCACAGTCAGTAGACTGTAGCAACCCCGTTCTCATTCGTGCCTGGGGGGCAGGGGGCGGCCCCGGGGGTCCCGATTGCATTAGGCCAATTGCGGCTGATGGGGAGATAGATTAAGGGGATGATGAGGTAGCTGGGCCTTCATCTCCCACAGAGAGCTTGGAATGGGATGATGGCTGGCCCGATGGGTATTAAAGCTGGGAAAGTCAGGTTGACACTGAAAGTGCTGATTCAGATAATCAGTATGAGAGACCAGGTGGTTTCGGTTCGCAAGAAAGGGTCAGGGAGATAGCGGAGGATGAGCCCATGGAAGCTGAAAGGGAGTCTGGCTCTCACGAAGATAGCGACCCAGGTGCTGGGAGGCAAGGACGGAGCTTTGATAGGAGACGGAGCATTGAGTCCAGTAGGAGGGAATGGCACCGAAGCCTAGAGCGCCAAAGGAGCGTTAGGTCCCGTAGTACAGATTGGCGCTGAAGCCTAGAGCGGCGTAGATCTCACCAAGGGGATTAAGTATAGGATCCGTGGGAACGGATCCTCAGTTGCTCGGCCACTTCTGATTTGAAGGGAGTGAAGCGAGTGAAGATCCACGGAGCCAGGATTCAGGCTCGTGCCTTGCCAAGAAGTTTCTTGGGCCTTGATTCCTTGAACTTTGCCTTGTTATATTGCCACGGACCAAGTTTGCTTTGATCCGCATTGCTTTCCATAATGTCCATAATTCACAGCTCCTTGAAGCAGGGAGTTTTCCCAGAGAGTCTGAAGGCAGCAATAGTTTGTCCTCTCCTGAAGAAGTCGGGTTTGGATTCATCAATTCCATTGAATTATCATCCAGTTTCAAATCTACTGTTCCTGGGCATGACGATCGAACGAGCAGTGGTGGGCTAAGTTCAACAGTTCTTAGACGACATTAACAGACTGGACCCCTTTCAATCCGGGTTCCGCCCTGGTCATGGGACGGAAACCGTCTTGGTGGCCATCTCTGATGACATCCGTCGCCAACTTGATCGGGGTGGATTGGTGCTGTTGGTGCTTCTTGACCTCACCGTAGCATTCGACACAGTGGACTACGACCTGCTACTACAACGTCTAGCTGCTATTGGAGTCCAAGGAGTGGCCTTTAAATGGTTTGAGTCATTCATCAGAGGCCATAGCCAAAAAGTAGAATGGGAAGGCCAGGTATCCGAGACATCTCCCCTCCAATGCAGAGTACCACAAGAAGCTATCATCTCCCCATTACTATTTAACATCTATGTACAACCACTGGCTGAGTTGGTGAGGAGTTTTGGCTTAGAATGTTAACTTCTCCTTGTTTTTGGAAGCCGTGACAGGCTGGCTGCGCATGTGCAGACTCAAGGTGAACTCTGCCAAAACTGAAATCCTATGGCCTGTTCGGCCCCTAGAACTGGCCTGCCCTCTGCCCACCTGTGAAGGTGAACCATTAGCCCCGCCTGCCATGATGAAGAGCCTCGGTGTCCTGCTGGATTCCCGGTTGACGATGGAAGCTCAGATTTCTACCCTCAGTAAGCAGGCCTTTTTACATCTCCACCAGGTGAGACAGCTGGCCTCCTACCTTCCAACAGAAGCCCTTGCAATGGTAATCCACACCACAGTTACCTCAAGGCTGGATTATTGTAATGCATTGTATGCTGGTACTCCTCTCTCAGTGACACGGAAGATCCAGATAGTCCAAAACGCAGCTGCCAGACTACTCACTCGAACACCAATGAGACATCATATAGCTCCAGTACTACAACACCTCCATTGGCTCCCAATAGAACATCGGGCTACCTATAAGACACTGGTTCTGACCTTTAGGGCCATTCATGGTCAAGGCCCGAAATACCTCAGAGAGCGTCTTTCACATATCTGCCATCAGAGACCACGAAGATCTGCTCAAGAAAACCTTTTGTCTATTCCCGGTCCCAGGGAAGCTCGCCTGGACTCCACGAGGCGCAGGGCCTTCTCGGTTCTTGCCCCAACCTTGTGGAACTCCTTACCTCCATACATTAGAGCTATACCTGATTTGCGGTCATTCTCCCAAGCTCGCAAAACTTGACTCTTCATCAAACTTTTAAACCGTGATTTATTGTTGATATGCTTGTTGTTTTATTGCTGTGTAAGTCGCTCGGAGCGCTCCGGTGGAGAGCGACTCATCAAATAATAAATTGAAATGAAATGAAATTGAATTAACAAATTTGGCTATACAAGTCTTATTTCCCATTATCCCAAAAGTAAATTTACCTTACATGACACTTTATACATTCCTTAGATGTGTATCACCCATTACCCATACCCTCTTTGCATTCCCTTATCCCTAGCAATTCTAAATGATGTCATTGGATCGATTTAACTATGTGGAACACCTGGTTCACAATCTATCATCTCCGTCTATTTTGTCGATTAGAATAGACAATTTCCTGTATCAGTCTTGTTTTGTATGATTATTTATATATTTGTTTTTCCTTTTATTAATGAAATCATTGATTATATATTCTGATAGATAAGCCCACCAAGTTTCTAAATCCCATTTTGTATTGTCTCTCCATCCTCAGGCTATTGTAGCCTGTATTACAGCTGTCATACAACCTGGGTACTGGTTGTGGGGGGTCGGGAGCAGGTCAGGGTTTTGCCCTCCCTTCTGCTCGAGATCCCCGTGTACAACTGGTGGGCCACTGTGTGATACAGAATGCTGGACTAGATGGGCTGAGGTCCGATTCAGCATGGCTCTTCTTATGTTCTTATGTTCTATGTTCTTAAGTATCAAGGATTTCTGTCCAAGTATTGTTATCTTCCTTTGCCTGTATAGCGAGAGACATGAATCTGACTTTATCTCACTTTAATTCTTTCCCTATTATTTATTCTATTGCATTTCTTATTTTACTATAATAGTTCTTAAATTTTCTACAATCCCACCACATGTGGGAGAATGAACCTTTTCCCCCAACAATTATGTCAACACTTGTTGGAAATATTTTCCGTTATGTGAGCTAATTGAAGGGAGTTCTACCATTAAGAGATTATTTTCCTTTGGATTTCTTGGATCCTCATATGCTTAATTTTTTGAATGTTGTCAATCCAAGACCTAATTAATTTCTCACTAAAGTTTTGTACTTGTTTCAAATTCTCTATAAGGGCTGTTTTGTATTGTAAGATAAGGTAATTAGTTCCTTGTACAATAACCCAATAATTCCTTTATCTTTTTCTGCTTTCCTTTTAAGTATTCTATCTAGCGAGGTTTCTGCTATCTCTCTCCTTTTCATGGCCTGAGTTCAAATAGACAGGCCTAACCATGCTATCTAGTTCCCTTGTCCACCTTTGTCTTTTCTTGTCCCAGTTTGTTATTTCTCTTTTGGGTTCCATGAGGTCTCCTACCTCTTTGATACCATTTTCATTCAAGGCCTTTATTAGGTTCCTGAATGTCTTGGCATCGGCTATCAGAAGACATCATCTGACTTCCTCCAACCATGTGAAAATGTTGCCAAATGTTTTCCCCACAACACGGGAGGCTTCCTGTGTTGTGCTGGTTCCACTGGAGCCATGACGAGGCCAGTATGATGGGAGTTGCGTGTGGGGCAAGAGTTTCACCCCACTACCCCTCTCCTTTCTCAGAGAAGCAGGATGCTTCACCTGGCCTTTGTGATGAAGCCCTAAGTAGTGATTGTCCATACTGTTATTTAACCATAACTACTTCATGTTTATGATGACTACTTATGACTTCATCATATTAGCTAGGCAAAGCATTCAGCTTGCATGGGCTATGTTCCTCTTCTCTCAAACTGGTAATTGACCGTAATAAAGTGAACTTGAACTTGAAGTATCCAGGAGGAAAGAGGGAGCAGCAGTGTGAATTTGTTGCCCTACGCACAGCTTTCTCTTATCCCTCCTGGATAAGCCTAGTGCTGGCTCCATTGGATGCCCCCCTCTCATGTTGAGAGGGAAGCATCATACAATGTTTTCCCTCCAAATGGAGGAGGGGCTTCCACAGGAAGCTCTCTTGCATTGTCTGATGGGCAACATGCCCACCAGTCCTCCAGCTGGAGTGGAAGAATCGTAGGACACTTCCCAAGGTTAATGTGATGAGGTGGTCTGTCATAATTTTGGCACTATTGTGATTATTATAACCCCCCCCCCCCCAAATCAATTTAATTGACTAGGGAAAATGAAGGCAATTCTTCTGGCAATTGATCCAAGGTGTAGGATCGGCCCAGGAAGTGTTACTCATTTACATATTGATACAGGATTCTGATCTTTATTTACTTAGTTTATATCACACATTTCTCCTGACATGGGATTCAAGGGTGTTTTGCAAAGATGACTCTGAAAGAGCATGGCAATTTCTATAATTCTTGGTATGATTCATTATAACTGCTTGCTATGGTGAGTCCTGACAGTGGAATCCAGTTCTAAGGTGTGAATCTCCATTAATCATTTTCCCAACAATCTTGCCATCTAATTGAACTGTACTTATAGGGAAAAGAGGTGATAATAATAATAATAATAATATATTTATAACCCACCCTATCTCCCCAGGGGGATTCTATATTATATTTAATCTCTATAAAAAATGAGACCTTTCCATTGGCGACCTTTTGTCGTGGGGGAGAGGCTTGCATACCCTAATGAAGTTGTGAGCTATGCTGGCAGTGGCATAATCACCGGTAGGGCTTCCCATGCCAGACAGGTCACAATTGAGGGGTCTGACAAAGAGCGTCAATGGGCAAGAGAAAGAAAACTCTAAATTCAAACCCGGGAAGATGGTTCTCGTCTAACCCTTTAAGGTCAACCATCTAAGAGAAGGTAACTCTAATAAAACCTATGACCTGAGGACCTCACTGCGACCGTCCAAGCTTGCTATGTCCCGGTAGACAAACCTTTGGTTTAAAGGGTGAGGCCAGTTCTGTGCATGCTGTGCTCCACCAGAAAGGTTCATTGCACAGGCTCGAAGGACACATCCAACTTCCGAAAAAGTCATCAACACACTTGTAGAAAGCGTGGGATGAGTCCTTCCTGAATCTTCGTTAACGAAGAAAAGCCAAGAGAAGAGAAATAATGAGATTAAATAATTTCCAACAGATACAGCAAAGGAGGTGGAGTTGATAGTGGCATCGTAGCAAAATGTGCCAAGATCATGACAAAAGGGGGCATAACTTGTGCCAATTGCTGAAATGCAGCAAAAAAGTATCATAATGTGATCATTGGGATAAGATTGTTTCTTACTTTTATGATTCATTAATAGACAAGCATCTGTAACTTTCATGGAGAAAATATGGAGGAATGAACAGAAAGTATGAGTAGCTGAAATGTATGTGTATATGTAGCACATTTTGCAAAGTCCACAAATTCAAGCATAAAGACAAATTCAAAGACAAAAATGGCAGATACACCTGTGTATCAAGGCTGCACTAAAGTTCAGAAGGAGATAATTTTTCAGGCATGAGTAATGAATCCTATACTTACTCCATCTGCTTGTTTGTTAGAAATATATTTCATTGTGTGCTAACAGTGTGATGTGATCTCTGGGATTAATTAAAATCGTATTTGTTAGTTATGCTTTTCGTTTTTTGTTTTTGTTTTTGGCATTTCCTTTTCCAAACACCAGCCCCATATCAACATTATACTGACACAGTTGAATCATTTCCCAAATCAGATCAAAGCTGGGAAAGTGTTACATTTGTTGAAAATCAAGCTCTGTTATTGCAATTTTCCTTTCAGAAGTTTACATGCATTAACAGTAGTTAGGTGCAATGCATAACAAATGCTTCGAAAGACATCTGCATAGCTCTAGCTATCTGCAGTTTCTTAATCAGAATCCATCTGACAAATGTTAACATGTCAAGTTTCACCACACCCTGCCAAACAGATTACTACAATCAGAGATTCCTTGGGTCTTTTTTCAATCTGATAAAAACTATATTATTCCTTTGCGTGACAGTTCTGCTAAACTTTTATTTGTTCTCTGTTTTCATAGGTGTGTCAGGAGGCATCTTTTGCAAGAGGCATATGTAGAGCCAGGCATTATGCTAGCCAGATTGATTGAGAATGTGACAATGTAACCTCTTTTTTTTTTGGCCTGGGGTTTGGGATTTCTATTTTCTTTTAGTCTTTAAATCTATATCTCTCCATAATAAAAGTTAACGTATGTATGTACAGAAACCCCATAACCAACAGAAAATATTGGAGAGGTTTGAAGGGGGGTGGGAGTGGAATTGACCCTGGGTTCCGGGGAAAGGTAGTCAAGGAAACAAACAAAATAATTACTAGAATAGTTAAGAAAAACCCAGAAATTTGCCTTTTAGGTTTATTTGGTGAAGAAGTCAGTAAAGAAGACATACAAATTTGTCAACAGTTTTGTAGCTGCAAGATTAATAATAGCAAAATCATGGACGGGGAAAAATAGCTATTTATAAAGGACTTTGAGGACAATTATTAGACTATATTCAAATGGTCAAGCTGTCCAATGGCATTAGAGGAGGAAATTACGGAGACTTGCATCTGAATATTTAGAAAAAAAGACAAAGGTAGCAGCAAGGGAAAGTTATTAATATATCAATGAATATATATTTTAATGAGATATTCGTTTCAAATTGAGTGGTGTCAGAAGTCATGGTTTACAGATGGGGGAGGGGAAGCGTGGTAGGCAGATGTATTTGTATTATGTGATTTTGATATATTAATTTTATTTTATTTTACATTCTGTGTATCATCTTTACACAATAAACATTAAAACATTTTAATGAAACCATATGGAAGGTTCTGCTGCCCAAATTAGCTGACTGGAATTACCAATGATAATGTTGCCTTCTATCAATTGTCTTCAAATAATATGTGTTTTTGATAGCAGCATCCCCCCCCCCCCCCCAAATCATGATGAACATATATTCTGGTGGGGACAGAGGGTTGTTGCAGTCCAGGAACCAATGGAAAACAGAAGGCTATATTATACCCTATAGTGAGCTTTCCCCATGCTTTCCCCATTCACCTTCTTCCACCTTTACTGAATGAATATGGGGGTTTGTGCTGAATGTGCTGAAAGTTGTGCAATCTGTTTATGTGTTATTCATGTCCAACTCAATGAATATATACACTTCACTATCATTTAAAGTACCTGGATAATTTAGAGGTGCCTTGAGAAATGTGCAAGTTCATAATCAAGCTGTTAATTAATGTGTAAAGAACCTTAAACTTTATTCCGAAAAATCTTCAACAGCATGTAAAATAAATCTTTATTATTGTTCTCAGGTGCTGTCAAATTTGCTTTAGCTTATGGAGATCGTATGAATGAGAGTTCTTCAGTTGACCCTGTTATCTACATCCCAGCTCATGCTTTGAAACTTAGGGATATGGCTTCTTTAATTGAGTCAGTTCAGTACTGTGGTCTTCCTCTTTCCATACTGCCTTCCAGTTCACAAAATTCCACTATAGATTTCTTGATGTCTTTTGTTTCGTTCTTGGACAAGGCATAGCACTGTGCGGTGATGGAGGTATTTGTCTTCTAAAATGCCAGAAAATATGGGAAAATGAACATCTTTCTCCCTATCCATTGGTTCTGGTGTGGATCGAAAGAGCAGCTTATTCAACTTTCAGGAGCTAACACTGACATAATATATTGTTGAAGTGATAGGTCTAGACAGGTGCAATTTAGTGTACAGTAGATTAACCAACTCCACAAGAAATCATGTCAAATTTAGTTCAATGGCCTAAATCCAATTCTAACCAGAGTAGATACACTGAAACAATAGGATGTTGGTTTAGCTTTATGTAAGCTCCATTGATTCAACAAGTCTGCTTTAGTTGGGACTAGTTACGGAACTTATGCAAATAGATCTATTTTAATAATGACTAGACTGGCTCCAATGCACCCTCTCTCATTTTCTTTATAGAAATACCTGAGCAACAGGAACCTATTCCATTAGCAGGTGAGAAATCTACTTTTGAAAGTTCTACAGTTTCAAAAGGAGCTTTCTGTATCAGCATACGTGGCCATGACCCAAGACAAACATATCTAAAGCCAACATCAGCAGCATTTGGTTGGTACTAAATGTTTAAACCTTCAATCCTGTGAATGCATATATGAGAATACATAGCTCATGAGAAACGATGAGATCAATTCCTATCTAAAGATGCATGCGAGCCCACTGGAAAAGTAAGTCAGATGCTGGCCCCACTCTCCTTTTCCCTGCATCACATTCACTGCACTTTCTCTCTTGCTTCTTCATCAAGTGGCATTACATGTCAATGAACCTTTGCTTCTGAAGCTCTTTTAATATATATGAAGGAGGCAAGGAAGTTCTGTGGACCATGGCATAGCTCTCTACCAGCATTAACCACTGTGCAGAAAGGCTGCTAATTCTGTTTCAATGATACCGCTGACAGGCTGGTTGCGCAGGCTACCTTTGATCTGCCTTTTACATTCATTTACCTTAATAAGAGCTGGCTTTATAGGACCAATTAAAATTACCGCCCTTCCTAGTTATCTCTACCAAGTGCAGTGGAATTACAGTGGAGTTCAGAAAATGTTTTCACTTAACATGGAAGTTATACCTTCTTGGCTCGCAGCAGAAACTTGAATTTATAAAGTGCGTTTTAATATTTTATCTCACCTTGCATAAGAAAGCTTTCAGGCTTGCAGATTAGGAGCTTCCGACCAATATAGCTTCTGTGTTCTATAAATCCTCATAGCTAGAGTTCTGTCCAAGTGGGCTGGATTGGTTTCACTTTGCAGTGAAATCTAACCTTTCTCCTTCTGCTATGGTTTGGCTATTAGCTGAACCTTTACTCATTCTTTTGCCAAGATTATCCTGAGAGAATGGTATTATTACTAAAAAAGATAAATTAAATTCTTAAGGTAATTGAATTGTCAAAAAATTTCGGTGCCATAATGATTTAATCTATATTTGTTTGTGATTTTTTTGGAATTGCCTTTTTCTCTCCCTTTACATTCTCTGATATACATGGGCCTCCTCTATGCCTGTTCTGACCTTGGAATTCCCCTCCCAAAGAAGTTATTCTGGTGCTCTCCTTACTGTCATTTCATTTGTCTGATGGGCCATTGAGAACTGATATTTTAGGGTGCAGACCTTTTATAACATGCCTCTTTATATTAAAAAATCTTGTTTAAATGTTTATATTATAAAATTCTATTATTTGATAGCTGAATTACTTATAAACTTTTGGGTACTGTGAATTGTATTTATGGTTGTTTTGAATACTTTGTAAGACAACTTGAGTACAGAATACTAATATTAATAATACTAATAATAATAATAGGCTCAGTCTACCCAGATTGTGTCCCTTTCCTTTGTTAAAATCTTTAAGAATCTGTGCTCGTTGTGAGTCAGTATATAATGCTTCACTATTTAGAATCTGGTCATTTCTTCATGACAATATGTTTTCCTTTAGATATGAAGACAAATGAATAAATAGATTAGATAAATTAGGGACCTGATCTCATGAGGGGGGTGTTATATTAGCACAACATTATGTCCTGTTGCATTAGAAAGCAAAAAGTATCATTTCTTAGATTCCATTACACATTGTTATTTCTTACCTTTTCCCCTGAAGTCATCCATTTTCAGATTTATCATACAAGTGAGTGGAGTGTCTAATCACTTCTTTAAAAATCTTTAGGGACACAATTCCACTACCTTAAGACACTGTTTTTAAGAAAGATACAACTTTTGGGATACTTCACTTTCCCCTCTAATTCCTCCAGAAATCTTCATTTTTAAGGCAGGCTCCTCTTCTCTGGGCTCCTCTTGGTTCCTCCCAAAGTCATTATTCTCAATCATTGAAGTCTGAAACAAAATTAAAAAGGTAGCAGTGCACAATTTTGAGAGACAAGATTATTATGAAGGAGAAATGACAGGAAAAACAAAGTTGTGGTATCTTGAAATTTCGATATTTCTAGTGATTAAATTAATTTTAAAATTACCATGCCAGGATTATAAAGCAAGACTTTGGGAGAGAAATGTCAATGCTTGTTAGGAGACCACTCATAGGAATGCCCATTACTCCACGTCACTGAAGCGATTCCACATGGGCAAATTTGACACATAGAAAGGAAAATTGACACATCTTCTGTTTTCCTCTGCTTTCTCCCATTTCTACTCGAATCAAGAGCTCAGAAGATGATTTCTTCCAGCCTTGTCTCCCCCACTCCCACTTCTTCACACTTTTAAAACACGATGGACACAAGGGGAAAGTGTCTCTGCATCATGTGAGAAACTTCATTGTACTTCATTTCTGTAATGTTTCTGAAATATTTAGAAATGGGGGAGGGGGCTGTGTGGGATAATGTCCAAAATTAGATTTTTTCCATGTCAGGAGCGACTTGAGAAACTACAAGTCGCTTCTGGTGTGAGAGAATTAACCATCTGCAAGGATGTTGCCCAGGGGATGCTTGGATGTTTTGATGTTTTACCATCCTTGTGGGAGGCTTCACTCATGTCCCCACATGGGGAGCTGGAGGTGATAGAGGGAGCTCATCCTTGCTCTCTCCTGATTTGAACCTATGATCTGTCGGTCTTCAGTACTGCTAGCATGAGGGTTTAACCCATTGCACCATCAGATTAGTTAGTTAGTTAGACTTGCATGCTCAGTGCAGTAGTGGTTGGCCTTGAGGACATCACCAGAGGCTGCACTTTGTAACATCACTGGGCCCTACCATCTGCAACATCCCAGGACTCAAGTTTTAGCTCTCAGATATGAAAAGAAGGAATAGTTCTGATCTGGAAATCCTACTTAGAATTACCTCTTTTCATTTGAATCAAATGCTAGTGCCCACTTGTTGACTGTAGTCTTTAATCATCCCAATAGCATATGGCTGGTATTGTGTTGCAGTCTTTATCTTTAGACTCTTTGAATCTAGCCAGGTGGCCTTTAAGTCCAATTAATTAATTCTGTTGATTTCTTTATTTTCAGTTCTCATTCACATTGTGTTATGTGTTATTGAATTGGCTTTGCCATTAGGCAGAGTGCGGTTGCTAGTTTGTGCAGAATTATTTTGTGATGCCATCAAATGGCAACAAATGGTTAGCTACAGTTTGCTATTACATGTTTATTGCCAGGAATGGAGTGATGTCCTTGTAGATTTTTCTGATTCTTGTGCCAAAATGAATGGCCTATATTTAGATATTATACACAACAATTACAAGCTAGTTAGTAATAATTAGTTTTATTAGATTCTTTCCCGGTTACTACATTATAATTGTAACTTAATGAGAGATAACTTCATTCCTTTTGTGGTCTAACTGTAAACTATGATCACTTTTATAATTGTGCATATACTATATATATATATATATATATATATATATATATATATATATATATATATATGGCTACATTCATGCTCTTAGCCATTTGATTTACTCTCCTCCTGCACAAGATAGTACTGCTAAAATAGTTTAATATTGGTTCCTTTCCATAAACCTAATGCTGCTCTACTGGTTGACTTTCCACCTAAAACTTGGGATAAGAAAGGAGAATACAAAAGCCAAAGATTGTTTTGTGTTTCTGTGTAGATCATCAAGATCCCCATCTGCTGCCCCGGCCAGGGCCTTTGGGGCCTCGGCCGCTTGGGGGAAATTTATAACTACTCCCGCTTTTCTGCTTCGCTGCCTCCCATCTCCACCTGGTCCGCTCCTTCCCGGGAGAATGCTCCCCCTCGAGATCCCATGCTAAACCCCTCTACAGGTGAACTGGGCAAAGGACTGCTGACCAACCCTTTCTCTGGGCCTTCCAACTCGCCCTCCGAGTCCCTTTTAGCCTGTGCGGGGCCCAATGGCATCGGGGCCCCGGCGCCTCACCCC